>JACXGM010030972.1:0-13111 GCA_016801145.1 Umbra pygmaea
GCTGATGGAGTTTAGGTGGGAGGGGCTGATGGAGTTTAGGTGGGAGGGGCTGATGGAGTTTAGGTGGGAGGAGCTGATGGAGTTTAGGTGGGAGGGGCTGATGGAGTTTAGTTGGGAGTGGCTGATGGAATTTAGGAGGGAGGGGCGGATGGAGTTTAGGTTGGAGGCGTTGATGAAGTTCAAGTGGGAGGAGCTGATGGATGGAGGTTGTGGGAGGGGCTGATATAGTTCAAGTGGGAGGAGCTGATGGATGGAGGTTGTGGGAGGGGCTTATGTACTTCAAGTGGGAGGAGCTGATGGATGGAGGTTATGTGGGAGGGGCTGGCTAAATGAAGTGACCAACGAAAAACCAGTAAGATACAAAGTATCGTTGGAACTGAACCACAGCAGCACAGCATCAAAACACCACGGCACCAACACACCACAGAAACACCACCCTACATCCACCGCCATGTCACCCATCCCTAAACCCCGGACTTCCACTAGAGAAACACTAACGGGACACAATCCACTATGAAACGCCCAGGAGTCCAGACAGAGAATGTGGACAGAGGGAGTGAGGCCCAGCGGACGCTCTCACAATCGGCCTCCCGTCAGGTGTGGGGGGTCAGAGGACATGGATCCAGAGTTCCAGAGAAGAGGGAGGGGACAGGGAGTGGTTACAGTGAGACAAGGCACGTTTGAACAGACGCACACACAAGCATGCTCACAGACGCACACACACGAGCCTGTAGACAGGAAGAACACACAGCCGCGTGACGTCATCAGAGAGAGTGTTCACATTCCGACATTCCATTCCGCGTTAAAGAACATTCCAGAACCAGGTAGGGGAGAAGCCAGATTCAACAATACAAGGATGGACAACATGACATTCTAGCTGTACTGTAAGACAACACATTACCAGTGTTGGTTTTGTTACTTGTCATACTTGTAGACGTCATACTGAACACTGGCCTCCAGTTGAACAGTGGTGCAAAGACTTCTGGGAAACTAGAATGCCTCTTGTCTTAACCTTGTATTGGAGGACCCAGAGT
The DNA here is from genome assembly GCA_016801145.1 of Umbra pygmaea. Taxonomy (NCBI): domain Eukaryota; kingdom Metazoa; phylum Chordata; class Actinopteri; order Esociformes; family Umbridae; genus Umbra; species Umbra pygmaea. Next base: position 1,035 of record JACXGM010030972.1, read on the forward strand.
GAGGAGAGGAAGTCCAATGATTTCCTACCGTAGCCGTTTGGTTCCTAGTCGTAGGGGGCAGGGCATGGGTTTTAGACGACGCCCCGTTCTGTTTGTCTGTTGAGCAGGTTGTGGGAGAGAAAAAGCAGGAATAAAATGTAAATTATATTTTGGGCAGTTGGTGTTGTGTATCTGTTTACTTGTGTGTTTTGTGTATATCAGATTGTTTGCTTGACTGTGTGTGTCTGTGTGAGTGTGTGTGTGTCTTTGTGAGTGGCTCAGGGGTTAGGTTTAGGGAAAAACTTACTATTGGGCATAGGCATTGCTGGTTAGGTTTAGGCATTATTGAAAGGTTAATTTTAGACACTAAATGTGGGTTACTGAGGTTAGGGTTAGGGTATGGTTAAGGTTAGGGTCAGGGTTAGGTTTAGGGCTAGGAAATAGGTAACATGGATTTTTAGGTCAAAATTACTTCTCAAGTCCTCACTTAGATAATAATCATGGCTGTGTGTGTGTGTGTCTTTGGTGTGTACATCTCACCCTTCCCTGCAGTGTTATCAGCTACATCCAGCACAACCCTCAGACCGTCTAGGTTGGAGATGGGCAGACCCAGATCTAACAGCTCCTTCTCACCGCTCTGACCACAGACACATCACACACACACACACACACACACACACACACACACACACACACACACACACACACACACACACACACACACACACACACACACACACTTTAAAACACATTCAAACAGATAACAAGCGATGGTGGACACACTCGCACACAGGCGCAGGTTGTGTAACTCACGATGCGTGCGACCAGGTCACTGAGGTGGAGGCCGTACTTGGCCACTACTGGCCGGAGGACCTCGGTAACGGGCTTGGTGGGTTTGGCCTTCAGGCCGACGGAGCGGTTGATTGGAACCAGGTCCAGTCTGGAGACGACAATGAAAACATCACATCTTTTACCACACAATTCAAATTTAAAATATAAATTAAACATTTCACACTAATTGGACAAGGAAAAAAACAAATATAATAAAATGGTAATAATAAGGTAATAACAGTTTGTTTAACATGTAACAACATAATAACATGGTAATAATAAGGTAATAACAGTTTGTTTAACATGTAACAACATAATAACATGGTAATAATAAGGTAATAACAGTTTTGTTTAACATGCAACAACGTAATAACATGGTAATAATAAGGTAATAACAGTTTGTTTAACATCTAACAACATAATAACATGGTAATAATAAGGTAATAACAGTTTGTTTAACATCTAACAACATAATAACAAGGTAATACTAAGGTAATAACAGTTTGTTTAACATCTAACAGCATAATAACATGGTAATAATATGGTAATAACAGTTTGTTTAACATGTAACAACATAATAACATGGTAATAATAAGGTAATAACAGTTTTGTTTAACATGTAACAACATAATAACATTGTAATAATAAGGTAATAACAGTTTGTTTAACATGTAACAACATAATAACAAGGTAATACTAAGGTAATAACAGTTTGTTTAACATCTAACATCATAATAACATGGTAATAATAAGGTAATAACAGTTTGTTTAACATGTAACAACATAATAACATGGTAATAATAAGGTAATAACAGTTTGTTTAACATGTAACAACATAATAACATGGTAATAAGGTAATAACAGTTTTGTTTAACATGTAACAACGTAATAACATGGTAATAATAGGTAATAACAGTTTGTTTAACATCTAACAACATAATAACATGGTAATAATAAGGTAATAACAGTTTGTTTAACATCTAACAACATAATAACAAGGTAATACTAAGGTAATAACAGTTTGTTTAACATCTAACAGCATAATAACATGGTAATAATAAGGTAATAACAGTTTGTTTAACATGTAACAACATAATAACATGGTAATAATAAGGTAATAACAGTTTTGTTTAACATGTAACAACACAATAACATGGTAATACTTTTACCTGAATAGAGTGCGTTTCTCTAGCCGGAGGTCTCGAGAACACAGAGTCATACAATCCTGATCTAGAACCAGAGGCTAGGAGACACAGAGAACACAGAGTCATGCAATCCTGATCTAGAACCAGAGGCTAGGAGACACAGAGAACACAGAGTCATACAGTCCAGTCCGTATTTATCAAGCTTCTCAAAGTGCCATTTCAGGCTAAGGTGCTGAGAAATCACAAAATGTACTTCTACTCTCAAAAACGTTATAAATTAAATTAACTTAAAATTAAGTTATCAAACTTCTTAAAGCTAAGAATCACTCTTACTCTCCCAGTTATTTAAGATCGGTCGAGAGGTCTCTCAAGTGGTTAGGAGTTGCCAGTAGGGGCAACAGTAGTGATGGAGTAGACAGAGGACGTGCGCAAATCTTTAAGGAGAGGAAGAATGTTTTTGAATTTTTTGATGAGCACAGAGCAGGCATCATCTTCGTCAGTGACTGGGTGAGGGACGTCATTTCACAAGTGACTTCATGCAGCAATGCATTTTCAGATGAATTGAAGGTGGTGATTATGCTTTGTTTGCAGCAACGTAAAATGATGATGATTTGGCCCATCACAACCATCAATAAGACGAATTGTCATGGAAACTATTATTGCACTTACAGCTCCACACAATATCACACGTTTCATTGACTTCCCAACAACAACCCACATAATCCAACAGAAGCAAACACAATTCATGCAAATAGCCGGCTTCCCAAGAGTAGTAGGCGCAATGGATGGCACTCATATAAAGATCATTGCTCCCAGCGTCAACGAGAATTTTTATATGAATAAGAAGAGTTACCACAGCATCAATGCACAAGTTCAGTTTGATGCAGACTACAACATTTTGGATGTGTAACCCAAATGGCCTGGGTCTACCCATGACACGCGATTCTGAATGAAAGCAGCTGTTTGAAAGGCACTTACTGCTGCCGGAGTGTCATCTAATAGGAGATAAAGAATACCCTTTTATGCTGGTGGTTGCTCACCCCTTTCTATATGCCACTGACAGAAGCCAAATGAACTACAAAAGGTAGCCCATTTTGTAAGCTATGTATACATACTTGTTTTTATAGTTTATTAATAGAACACTGTATCCTAATATAGGCGATAAGTAAGGTTTCAATGTCGTATCCCTTCACAGGGCACATCGTATCACAAGAAGTGTGGTGGAGAGAGATTGGCAAGTGGAAGCACAGATTCCACATTCTACACTTAGCAAGCAGTAGTGTTTCTTCTTCCCTCCAGTTCGGTTTTCTTTCGGTATCCATGGTGGCTATGTTTACATCATTAACTATAGGCTAAATATAGGCAGGTAAGTTAACAGCACACTCGTTTGAAATTTGTAATTCAGAAATAGTGGAAAAAGTGTTGGAAACTTCTTTATTGTCAAATGTGTGTTGCATATCAACTCCTCTTAGGAATATCACCATTTAATGTGAATTTATCTGAGAATATTCTTAAATAACTACATCTATTCAGTGATTGGTCCTTGCTTATGTCGTCATCCAAAATCTCATTATGCGGCATAGGCAAAGTGTTGTGAATCAGCTCTAAGACTGACACTTAAGATTTAGTCCAACACTTCACTTAAAGTAAGACTGAGATATTTGATAACTAACTTTTAGGGGCAGCTTTGAGGCAAGAATATTTTTACTCTTAAGTGAAGTCTAACCAGTGTTCTTATGAGTAATTCTGAGAAGCTTGATAAATACGAGCCCTGATCTCGAACCAGAGGATACGAGACACAGAACACAGAGTCCTACAGTCCTGATCTAGAACAAGCTTGTAGGAGACCCAAAGAGTAAACACACATTTTGTGTTGTGTATACAACAAGAGCTCAGATCTTGGGAGGTTAAGTAACAGATAAATACAACAGAACTAGAAAAATCTGACTTCATCAGGACCTTTTGATGAGACATTTTTAAGGGTTAGGTTTAGGGTGAGACATTCTTAGGGGTCTGGTTTAGGGTGAGCCATTTTAGGGGTTAGATTTAGGGTCAGACATATTTAGGGGTTCAGTTTAGGGTGAGACATTTTAAGGGGTTAAGTTTAGGGTGAGACATTATTAAGGGTTAGGTTTAGGGTGAGACATTTTTAGGGGTCAGTTTTAGGGTGAGACATTCTTAGGGGTTAGGTTTAGGGTGAGACATTTTTAGGGGTTAGGTTTAGGGTGAGACATTTTAAGGGGTTAAGTTTAGGGTGAGACATTATTAAGGGTTAGGTTTAGGGTGAGACATTTTTAGGGGTCAGTTTTAGGGTGAGACATTCTTAGGGGTTAGGTTTAGGGTGAGACATTTTTAGGGGTTAGGTTTAGGGTGAGATATTCTTAGGGGTCTGGTTTAGGGTGATCCATTTTAGGGGTTAGATTTAGGGTCAGACATATTTAGGGGTTCAGTTTAGGGTGAGACATTCTTAGGGGTTAGGTTTAGGGTGAGACATTTTTAGGGGTCAGTTTTAGGGTGAGACATTCTTAGGGGTTAGGTTTAGGGTGAGACATTTTTAGGGGTTAGGTTTAGGGTGAGATATTCTTAGGGGTTAGGTTTAGTGTGTTACATTCTTAGGGGTTAGATTTAGGGTGAGACATATTTAGGGGTTAGGTTTAGGGTGAAACATATTTAGGAGTTAGGTTTAGGGTGAGACATTTTTAGGGGTTTAGGGTGAGACATTCTTAGAGGTTAGGTTTGGGTGAGACATTCTTAAGGGTAAAGTTTAGGGTCAGACATTCTTAGGGGTTAGGTTTAGGGGCAGACATTCTTAGGGGTTAAGTTTAGGGTCAGACATTCTTAGGGGTTAAGTTTAGGGTCAGACATTCTAGGGGGTTAGATTTAGGGTCAGACATTCAATTAGGTATACTTTTTTTGTTTTCTGATCCAAGTAATGATAGAAATACAACAATACACACATATGCTTGTAACTGTCTTAATTCCAGTATGAGTGTGTGTGTGTGTGTGTGTGTGTGTGTGTGTGTGTGTGTGTGTGTGTGTGTGTGTGTGTGTGTGTGTGTGTGTGTGTGTGTGTGTGTGTGTGTGTGTGTGTGTGTGTGTGTGTGTGTGTGTGTGTGTGTGTGTGTGTGTGTGTAGCACACCTTCTCCCCCCCCACCAGAAACAGGTCCACAGCGGCCAGGTTGATGCAGAGTTTCTCACAGAGTCCCAGTAGAACCTCTCTGATGGAGGCACCGGCCCGGACTGGCACTGAGCAGCACGTCCCGTCTGGCAGGTTGATGTTACACTGACGCAGGGCCACACCCCCGCCTGGCTCTCTGTCTCTCTCATGACCTCGCTCTCTGTCCACCGAGCAACCCTAACAAGAGACATGAAGAGGAAAGATGTCCAGAAGACACACCACGCATGTACAGTTCATTGAAGCTAGAACAGTGAAGACAGTTTAACTGCAGGTGAGTGGCCTGACCTCATTCTTCCCTGATCCAGGCGTACCCAGTTCAACACTGGCTCCGGATGACAGAGAGCCTTGTGATTCCCGACGCCCGTTATTTCCCGGGATGTCTGCCAAGAACACACAGGGAAGAACGCACAAGCAAGCACACACACAAACAGACACACATTTATTAGACAACTTTAGTGAATACTGACAGAAGACCACTGCATTAACAGCCGTTAACTAAACATACATTGGTTTGTTAGCATGACATTTAAAGAAGAGACCACTGCCAAGTTTCAACAGACCACGGATGTGAAACGTTTTCTCGACAGGCCCTGCAGAAAAATAATTTCAAGAAACATATCTGCTGAATTTGTGTATATTCAAATCCTCTGTGAAAAACAGTTTTTGAAATGGAAGTAGCATTTCCCCATATGAATAGCTTGTTTCACAATCTTGGTAAACTAACTATACATTTTTTAAAAGCTAAATAATGTACAGTAGCTACCCTATTTTAAACCTTACTAAAGTAGCTAGCTGGCTATAAAAGCTAACTAAACTAGCATGCCTATTTAAATGCTAACCAGCTAACATGTTTCATTACTTTTCTGACAATCGCTACTTTCACAAGACACTCACTGTAGTTAATGTCGGCCAAATCACGTTTCTTAGGTCCTTTCCCAAAGCTTCGGTTCCGAGACCAGGAAAATAACGTACTCTTCTTCTTATCTCCTCCAGGATCCTCCTTCTCTTTTTCCTCATTTAGAGACCGTCCGGATTTCGTTTTCTTATCCTCCTGAAAGAAAAAGAAAGTGTTACAATGGATGGATGGATGGATGGATGTAGGACAGAAGGATGGATGTAGGAAGGAAGGATGGATGTAGGACAGAAGGATGGATGATGTAGGACAGAAGGATGGATGGATGTAGGACAGAAGGATGGATGGATGTAGGACAGAAGGATGGCTGTAGGACAGAAGGATGGATGGATGGATGTAGGACAGAAGGATGGATGTAGGACAGAAGGATGGATGTAGGACAGAAGGATGGACGGATGTAGAACAGAAGGATGGATGTAGGACAGAAGGATGGACGGATGTAGAACAGAAGGATGGATGGATGTAGGACAGAAGGGTGGATGGAAGGCGAGATAGTTGGATCAAGGGATGGATCAATAGAGCGTTTGATGGAGGACAGATGGAAATGGATGAAGAACAATGGATGAATAAGTAGGTGGATGGATGGTGGATGAAGAAGGATAGAAGATAGATTGAGATGGATGGATGGATGGAGAAAGATTGATGATATATGGAGATAAATGTAGGTGGATGATGGATGGAGGTGGATGGAAGTGGATGGATGCTGGATGGATGGATGATGGATGAAGAAGGATGGAGGATAGGTGGATGATAGATGGAGATAGATGATGTGGATAATGAATGGCTGATGGATAGATGTGGATGGATGATGGATGGAGAAAACCAGATGACAGATGGAGATAAATGAAAGTGGATGATGGATGAAGATGGATAGATGGAGATGGATGACGGATGAAGATGAAGGAGGGTGGATGCATGTGGGATGAAGATAGATGGAGATGGATGAAGATGAATAAAAAAGCATTTTGACTAGTATGGGTGCAGGTTATGTTCTATACATGGCACATCTGATTTAAGATATACTGTTAAAACAAAGTTTAAAATGTTTATGCCAGTTTTTTACGAGATTTTCCATTTCTACTGTTGTAAATATTTGAATCAGTTTGACATTTTCATAGGATGAAACCCAGGCTGTTAACTGTAAACATTGTTGTCCGTGCTCCAGTTGATATACAGACCATCATGTAGGTGATATAACTAACCCATTCATATTGGACAGTGTGTGTGTGTGTGTGTGTGTGTGTGTGTGTGTGTGTGTGTGTGTGTGTGTGTGTGTTTCGTATGTACAGTCGTTTAGGCACCCCTGACAATTTCCATGATTTTCATTTATAAATAATTGGGTGTTTAGATCATCAATTTCATAGTAATCTTTCAATATTGAAATCAGGTTTATTGGATGAACAGAAAATGTGCAATATGCATCAAAACAAAATTAAACAGGTGCATAAATGTGGGCACCCCAACAGAAATATTAAATCAATATTGAGCCTCCTTTAGCAGAAATAACAACCTCTAGATGCTTCCTATAACCTGTAATGATTATCTGGATTCTGGATGAAGGTATTTTAGACCATTCCTCCTTGCAAAACATCTCCAGTTCATTCAAGAACATTGTAGCTACTTGTTCCTCTGCATAAATGCTAAAGTAGACTTTGACAACAGTTTTGCATTGTTGTCTTGTTGAAATATCCAGCCCAGGCGTAACTTCAACTTTGTGAATGATTCCTCTACATTACTCTCAAGTATCTGCTGATATTGAGTAGAATCCATGCAACCCTCAACTTTAACAAGATTCCCAGTACCGGCCCTGGCCACAAAGCCCCACAGCATGATGGAACCTCCACCAAATTTTACTGTGGGTAGCAAGTGTTTGTCTTGGAATGCTGTGTTCTTTTGCCGCCATGCGTAACGCCTAGCCAGGAAATCAAAAACAAATCCGAAAAGATTAAGGGTCTGGTGCTGAGTAATGAAAATGGTCCAACTTGAGGGGTGGCACCAAGAATGCATTTAAAAAGCTTACTGTATGCAATTGGATAATACTATGACCAATCACAACAACAGCAGAGCTAATTGGTAGATTAAACTCTTGCCGTATCCACTCAGCAAAACAGCAAAAACAGCCTTCTTTTTAAAGGAATGGTTTGAACGGCATCTTCTGTTCTTCTTTTAGATAAAAAGCCAAGTCTAACTCGTTTATGGATGCGGCCAAAGCCGTTTCAAATAACTGGTGTTCATTCGTAACCATCTTGCAATGTTGCGCTGTTGTCATCTGTTTAGCTCGCCTCTGGCCCGCCTATATCAGATACACCGATGTGATTGGTGCAGCTCGGCTACAAGGGCATAGTTAATGAGCATCATTACTGAATGCCAGAGAGACTCGCTGAGCAAATTCAAAATGTGCTCTTGTGACAACTCTGTATTTCCAGGGTATGTAACGCCCCTTGTTATGACCAAATAACTCAATCTTTGTTTCATCAGTCCAAAGCACCTTCTTTCAAAGCTAAGCTGGCTTGTCCAAATGTGCGTTTGCATACCTCAAGGGAGTAGGTTTATGGTGTAGACCTTTTCCTTGTGCAAAGGGCGCTGAATTGTAAAACGATGAACAGTGACACCATCTGCAGTAAGATGATGTTTTAGGTCTTTGGAGGTGGTCTGTGGGCTGTTTTTGACCGTTCTCACCATCCTTCGCCTTTGCCTCTCCAATATTTTACTTGGCCTGCCACCTCTAGCCTTAAACAAGAACTGTGCCTGTGGTCTTCCATTTCCTCACTATGTTCCTCACAATGGACACTGACAGCTTAAATCTCTGTGATAGCTTTTTGTAGCCTTCTCCTAAACCATAATGTAAAACAATTTTTGTTTTCAGGTCATTTGAGAGTTGTTTTGAGGCCCCCATGTGGCCACTCTTCAGAGGAGAGTCAAAGAGAACAACAACTTGCAATTGGACACCTTAAATAGTAGGGCTGTAACGATACACCAAACTCACGATTCGGTTCGTATCACAATCTTTGACCCACGATTCGATACAAACCACAATCCTTTCTTGGGGCAGGGTTGAGACAAAAATGATATTTTTAGTAAATAACATTTAAAAAACCTGTATAAACTGACCAAAGAACAATATTAACTATGCAAATTATTAACAATATACCTAAGTAAAATAAATGAGCCAAAGCTATAACACTTACGTTGTCTTTGTAACAAAATACTGTTGAAAGACAAACTGAACTAAACTCCATTGTGTAGATGATTTGGGCATGTTGAAAATCCTTCTTAAATCAAGTTCTCTTACATTTACAAAGTAAATTAAATGGCTTCTGTTTCACACTCGCGACCAGCAGTTCAAACTAATTAGAAGAAACTCAACAAAGCCTGGCTGTTCAGTCGGTAGAAAGAATTGTTAAAAAGTAATCGATGGCTCCACACTGTGTGCGCTAATGAAACAGAATGAGAACGTGGAGATTAACTACTCAATGAGTGGGTCGTTATTTTCGCTGCTTTGAGGTACTGAGAGATGCACAATTTACTACTGATCACAAGAAATATGTTTCAGTAAACAAATCTGTAAGGATACAAATAAAATATCATAAACAAAACTCACAAACAGACAAAGCTTATAAGGTAACTAACGAACAAAGCAGCTGCATAGCTGTGAGGTAAACTCATGGAGCTGCCGCAATCCCCTGATATTACTACAATCTGCCAGCAGTTGCTAAATAAATGTTGCTCAGAGAAAGCACTTACGGCTTCATTCGACAAAATACAATTGAACAAAAATAGCATGAACTTGCATTTCTTTGAGACCTTAGAAAACTCAGACATTTTTAGACCTTAAATTCTGGAAAACTAAATTTTGATTATTTTGCAGGCGTCACATGATTGGAAAGGTAGTCAGATGACACAAAATTGGAGGATGCTTACAGGTAAAATTAAATAATTTATCCTCAACTAGTTTTGTGGTGTAGGTCTACATATTTTATCATGTTCACTTCAAATAATAGTAATTTAAAGACGTGGTTGCATTAGATCCGGAAAAATAACTCTGGGAGTTGGAAGAGGTGTGTCGCGATTCAGCCTTCTCGGACCGCGACACAGGTTTGTGTATCTGAGTTTCGCAATTTTGGTTTCATAACACATATCGTTACAGCCCTATTAAATAGCATTTCTCATGATTGGATGCACCTTTGATTGGACAGGTCTTTGCTGAACCCATGTGAATGTAAATGTGAAGTGTGTCTCCAGGTAGAAGATTTAAGAGGTGCATTGGACCTTTTTGGGCGTGGAAAGGTTGGAGCGGTCAGAGCTGGTACTGTGTTTAGACGTCGGAGAGCTGGGGACGTGGTGGGGGTCGGGGAGTGGCCGGCCCTCCACCTCTGCAAGCATACACTCCTGGTAGAGCAGGGACTTCAGGAAACGGGTGTAGCTGTCGAACTTCATCAGGTTGAAGATCTGCAAGGTGGAGGACAGGGAACAGGTTAAATGAGAGACAAACCTGTAGAAGAAATCCACTAACAGCGTTCCTCCAGCTGCCTGGTCTGTCAACAACACTTAGCCTGATCATGCTAGCACTACCACAACTACTAGACACATAGGGAGTCAGGGTTCGAAACTAGGGGATTTGGAAGTCATTCAGGAAGTAATGTGAAATGCTAATTCATGAATTGTTCATTCGTAACCTTTACCTTTCTATGTAAATGTAATATTTAACAGCTACGCATGCAAGCACATGATGTTCTACCAATTCATGAACTGAGTTTGAATGAGCTTCCTTCATCGAACTCTCCGGAACCTTAAGTTCTCCAGAGACGCCATTTAGCACAGAAAGGTGGACGTACCAGGGTCAACCTCTCTGTCTGATCCTCGGAGTGGATGCATGACTGAAGGAGCAAACAAACCTGACACTGTTATTAGAGGCACCAAAATTGTGTGTGTCGTGTGTCAACAGTTAAAAGAGGGGAAAAAAAGCACATGGTCACTTGATTTAAAATAATAGGCAGCAGAAATGCATGTACACAAGGTAGCTGCGCTCAGTGTCTTCTCCAAGGCACCCAGAATACAGTGCAGTGTAGACTAATCCGTATAACCGTCAGTACTGTAAGATATCCCTAGGGCACTGGAGCTCACAAATTATAAAGCATGACTTAGGAGAAAATGAACAGAAAGATCCGCTGACACTAAGATCCGTTTTTTAGTAGGAGTGTGTTTGAAGTGTGTGTTCGTGCACGTTAGGGCGTACCTGTGTGTTGACGTGTGTATCCTACCTGTAGCTGCTGTTCCTTGAACATGTCGGGCCGAGGTGCGTTGAGTATGTCATCTGCCAGCTGAGCCTGGCTGTCGATGTTGACTGGCGTAGTGGCCTTACTGGACAGATAGCTGCTGTAGATGTCCCTGGCCCTCTGGGTGAGCTGGGGAAGGGGCGGGTGGGAGGATGAGGAGAGGGGAAGAGGGAGGATGAGGAAGAGGAGATGGGAAAACATTATCACCAATTGTTTTACATTAACAGTTGACACATATTAAGCCACTGACACAGATCTCATGCTATGTGACCGAACAATGTAAAATGGATCTCCAGTTGAGTGTAAAAAAACACTTGGACCAACTTTTGTGACTAAACACTTAAAATGTAGGAAGCAATAGGTGTTATCTGATGTCCAGAGGAAATATTAGGTGTTATCTGATGTCCAGAGGAAACATTAGGTGTTATCTGATGTCCAGTGGTCAGAGGAAACATTAGGTGTAATCTGATGTCCAGTGGTCAGAGGAAACATTAGGTATTATCTGATGTCCAGTGGTCAGAGGAAACATTAGGTGTTATCTGATGTCCAGAGGAAACATTAGGTGTAATCTGATGTCCAGTGGTCAGAGGAAACATTAGGTATTATCTGATGTCCAGAGGAAACATTAGGTATTATCTAAATGTCCAGAGGAAACATTAGGTATTATCTGATGTCCAGAGAAAACATTAGGTGTAATCTGATGTCCAGTGGTCAGAGGAAACATTAGGTGTTATCTGATGTCCAGAGGAAACAT
>JACXGM010030973.1:0-13111 GCA_016801145.1 Umbra pygmaea
CTGTACACCATGTCCCCTCCCTGACATAAACACATGGTTAAGTTCATTCTTTACACCACGTCCCCTCCCTGACATAAACACATGGTTAAGTCCATTCTTTACACCATGTCCCCTTCCTGACATAAACAAGGCTCCGTTCTGAATGAGTTGTAGCAGTTCGGAGGTGCAAGCAAGAGAAAGTTTCAGTAATCTAGAGGTGAGATTAGTCAAAACCTTGATGTTAGCAGAGATTAATGTAAATCTAAATGCAATCTCATGAGTGATGATGTACTCTGATGGACACACCCCCTCACTGTGATGTCATCAGTTTCAGAGACACCTTTGATTGGTAGATCTTTATATCAGGATGTTTAGCTTCACCAGCTTTTCCAATAGAGAAGTACGGGTAGAGCTTCTCAATAAAAGTGTCTTGATGGGTAAAGATAACAGTCATGTTGTTGGAGTCGTAGAAGGACACAGTTCCCCTGTCAATGTCCAGCTGAACCCTGATCTTCTGGGGTCTGCTCTTCAAACTGAGGGTCTCACCCAGTCCATTTGTATACTTACCATTCGTCAGTGCTATAACCCAGAGTCCATACTTTGGTGATGTTAATATCTTCCTCTTCCTGTCAATGGACTCTTTGGCCACGCCCAGGTTCCAGCGAGGATGGTCCCCCACCTCCACCTCCCAGCTGTGTTGCCCTGAACTGAAGCCCTCAGAGGCCAGAACATCTGCATGCTCCATGAATCTCTCTGGGTTGTCAGGGAGGGGCTGAATGCCTTTGTTTCTCACACTGGTCAGGTCATCAGACAGGGAGAGCCAGTAGGCAGCAGTGTTGGGGTCCAGAATCACAGGAGCTTTAAAACACATTTTATAAAAGAATTTGAAATAAATAATAGTAACTAAACCAAAGTTGGAGTCAATTCTGAATTGGATTTCATCTTGAATTCCTTTTAAATTATTGATTACACGTCACACACAGATTAGAAAATATATAGAATTTTAGGTATTTTCATTGAAAGTTACAAAATAATTAACATCCAACCCCACCCACCATGAACCACACCCACCCCATCCCAAAAAATACATCCTACCCCAACCATCTGTCTGAATATTCATAAATACATAAATGTAAGGACATGTTATTAAATAGACAATGTAGGGGTCAGATGGCCCAGTGGTTAGGGAGTCAAACTTATAGTCAGAAGGTTGCGGTTTCAATTCCAAACTGAGCCAAATGTCATTGTGTCCTTGAGCAAGGCACCTTACCCTAAGTTGCTCCGGAGGGATGTCCCTGTATTCACTGAAAATTGCTCCAGAGCGTCCGCTAACTACAATAATGTATTTGACATGTTTATCTGGTCACCAGACAGAGAACTGCAGTGTTTCAGTCACAGAGATGCTTTACTGGTAATGTAGAACAGCAACTATGTTTGAAGTTAATTGATGATGAATTTACCTGTTAAATTTAATTCCACAGGAGGCAGAGTTTAACCAATTCTGGTACTTATAACTATACAAATAACTATCATTGAAAAAGAAAAATCACAATCCTGATTTTGGGTTGAATGTGTGAAATTTTGTAGAATCACTGACACACAATTCCATGTTTGAAAGCTAAAGATTTTGAAGACATTGGCTCATCATGTACATGACAAAGATCTCAGAAGTCCCAGAATGCACCTTTACAGGTAATTAAATATTAATTTTATGATTCGATCTCTCTTTCCAGCTGACAAGCCCACCTTTCGAACCAAATTGTAGTTTGTAAAACAATAAGACAACTGATTGTATCCAATATAAATCAAACAGAACAGTTCCCGTTCCTCCCTAAATAACATGCAGCACTCATGAACCTATAACTTTGTGATTGTGATTGGTGGTGATTTTTCTAAGACATCAGAACAGAGCACTTTTCTAGGAGTTTTACAATTGCAATGACGTGATCATGTGACCTTCAACTATTAAAAAAAGGCCCATTGGTCCAATCAGGTCCATATGTATAAATGATGATCAATACATTAATTAATAAATGTACAAAACATTCAGGCAAAAATCTGGTATTTAGTGCCAACATTATGCCTACTCCAATATTCTCAGATGGGAAATGTGTTTTCTAGACAGACTCCTGCACGAATGACTTCCTAAATATCTGCCTACATGTCCCAGCATGCTCTTTATATTGCAACTGGACACATCTCTGAATTTTGAGCCATTGGTTCCACCATCTGAGAGCAGAGGGTCTAATGAACATTCTGGAATCTAGTGACCATTAATGGACATCCACTTTGGACAGGAGGTCTGGTGAATATTCTTCCACGAAGGCCTATATAAGTTTTTAAACTGCTGAGTAGCAGATTGAACTATGACTGTTATTTTTTGTTACTTAAATTGTTGAATGTTACACTACAGAAGAAAAAAGCATTAAAGTTATTACAAAATGGATTACTTTTAAATTAAAAAATTGGTTTGTGTTATTCTGTTATTAGATCAAACCAAAATGCCCAGTTTTCCTAACTTGTGCAACCATACACAGTCATGATCACCACAAATCAATCCTGTGATGTCTGAATTTTAAATAAACTGAAAAATAATTATGAAAGGTCAGGGAACAGTGTCTTGGGTTCCTGACCCTCAACCATGTTCTCTTTACCATGTACTTACTATGTTTGACAATCCCAAACATCTTCTCCCAGACTCTGAACTGCAGGTTGCCCAGGTGTTTGGCCACATCTACCAGAGCTCCTGAGACCGGCTGTGGATCCGGCAGTGTGACCTGGGCTCTGGAACGACATTTAGGACTCAGTGCTGCTGTGCTACATAGATGAGAGAAAGGAGGCAGATCACTTACCTTTCCTTCATGGTCCTGAAATTCTAAAAATGAAGAAAAGAAAACAATTTTCTCAGAGACAGTATACTTACTTTATATTTGTCTCAGAGAATAAGAAATAAGTTCTTACCTGTAGGAATAAAACATCTTCATCTTTCAGATTTGCTTCGATGGCTCTGATTGTGTTTGAAAGTGATACTATTTTCGTTGTCATCTCCTCAATATTCCTCTTCATCATCTGACTCTTCCACTTCTCTTCCTCTCTCAGTGCAGCTATCCTGGCCTTCTCTTCTTCTCGTAGAAACTGGTGAAGCTTCTCAAACTCCACCTTAATCAGCCTCTCTGTGTTTTTGGCCTGGTGCTGGAGACAGTAGAAGGAATATTATTAAAGGTTACGTTGATAAGTTCAGCATCTGTCAAGAAGAATTGGAATAGCAGAAGGAAGTGAAAACAAAAAAATCTAAAGTGTTTAGATATGTTTGTAGGTATCTTGGTGTATATATGGTATATGTAGAATTATTACCAGCTCCTGACTGTGTATGTATCAGTTACTGGTCGGGCAGTTTAAGTCCATATCAGCTTGTGTTTTCCTCCAACGTGCTTATTGTAACGTTCCCCTCCGGTTCCTGAACTGTTCCCCTTCCTGATCCCTAGTCTTTGTGAGATTAGTTGTTGTGTTCTGCCTTAGTTTTCATTGGTCCTGTTTTGTCTGTGTTTCCTCTGTTAGGCCCATTCACTGTGATATATTTTAGTTCTTGTCGTCTTTGCTGCCCTCTAGTGGGACCTGGTAGTTGCTGCAATATTCTAGATCAGCTTCAGTCTACCGTGTGTATGTCAATGTCTTATTGGTTTCAGCTGTGTGTATTTAGTGTCTAGTTTAGTTCTATTTAATCCCTTGTGCTGTGTTTGTTTCTTGCTGGGTAATTGAGTTTCTTCTGTCCTTGTCATCCCTTTGTATCCGTGAGTACTATTGGTTGAACCATTAGTTATGTGTTTATTCTGGTTCTATAGTATTCTATGGGGTTCTGGTTCTATAGTATTCTATGGGGTTCTGGTTTTCAAGTAAAGAAGTAATCTGTTTAATTTCAAGCTTTGCGTTCCTGTTCTTTTAGTTCTACCAGTATAAACGCTTTTTTCTGTTTGATATCCGTTTGAGTTCTCGTTTGTCATATTTAATAAACATTTAACCTTTATTTGAACTATTCATTGGATTACACCTTGCTTAGCTTTCACCTGCCTCTAACTCATAAGCTTGACACTTTTCTAATAATCAGGTTTCTCCTGTGGTTTATTCCAATTTCTTTGGGACTAGAAATGTTTTATGTCTTCATTGGACTGTTCCCGTTAGAACCTGGCCTTCAAACTAAATCTATTTGTTTGTATTTAGGCCAGAGCCTAAGGAAGTGGGCAGAGAAGGGGGTTGGGAGGTTCATCAATAACATTACGCTACACTACACAAGGACCAAAATATATAGTAATATGATTATTTTGGATTTAAGAAAAGCATCAGGGTGACAGAATCTACTGTGTTGTATACCCAGGCAAAAACAAAACCACTTGGGATGATCAAAATTCATAATTGCATCTTTCCCTTATACCTTTTAAATATAGATGTTTTATACATTTCATGGTGAAAATCTCACACATGGTGCCTTTAAAATGTGAATAATTCCTGTGTTTAGGTTTACGAACAATAAGAATACTACTGTTGCAACATGTTGATATAAATGCACAGATCTTGAAATGTGACACAATGGCTTAGAACTATTCTTGCTATACATTATAGTATTGAACACTAAAACCTGAACAACATTCAGTACTGACCTTAATATGTTCAGCTGTTTGAGCACGTGTTTGTTCAGCTTCATTAAAGACCTTCAGCTTCTCCTTTAAGGGCTTCAAGACAGTCTGGATTTCCTCCTGGATAGAATGGACAGAATTTTACTCAAGTTATAGCCTTTAATATCACTTGTCAGCTAATTGCATTATTTTGAGGGAACCAATCAATCTGCCAACTATTTCTAGATTTACAACTTTTAATTACTTTTAAAAAATTCTAAGTGCTCCTTTCCGTGTTTGTGTGCCCAACAACAGAATGTTTTGGGTAAAATTCCTAATTTGACAAATTAAATAAGTCTGGCATTGTTCCCATAAATACCAGAATTATCCATATTTTTTCTGGATATGTGTCTGTTAGAATGACTACAATTTTAGAAAATTAAATACAAGTCTTTTTGTCTTCAGTTCTAGCTTTGGCCACATTAGGAGTTTAAAGTGTGTATGATTAACTGTAAACCGTAATAATCATATGTAATGGTTGATTAACTGTAAACCGTAATAATCATATGTAATGGTTGATTAACTGTAAACCGTAATAATCATATGTAATGGTTGATTAACTGTAAACCGTAATAACCATATGTAATGGTTGATTAACTGTAAACCGTAATAACCACATGTAACAGTTGATTAACTGTAAACCGTAATAATCATATGTAATGGTTGATTAACTGTAAACCGTAATAACCATATGTAATGGTTGATTAACTGTAAACCGTAATAACCACATGTAACAGTTGATTAACTGTAAACCGTAATAATCATATGTAATGGTTGATTAACTGTAAACCGTAATAATCATATGTAATGGTTGATTAACTGTAAACCGTAATAACCATATGTAATGGTTGATTAACTATATACCATAATAACCATATGTTAAGGTTGATTAACTGTAAACCGTAATAATCATATGTAATGGTTGATTAACTGTAAACCGTAATAACCATATGTAATGGTTGATTAACTATATACCATAATAACCATATGTTAAGGTTGATTAACTGTAAACCGTAATAACCATATGTAACGGTTGATTAACTGTAAACCGTAATAACCATATGTAACGGTTGATTAACTGTAAACCGTAATAACCATATGTAACAGTTGATTAACTGTATACCGTAATAACCATATGTAATGGTTGATCAACTGTAAACCGTAATAACCATATGTAATGGTTGATTAACTGTAAACCATAATATAAGTAATGTTTGGTTGAGGTAGGAGCCAGACGCAGGGTTTTCATTTAAGAAAATATCTGTTTAATAGCAGAGGTGGGAATTTACTTGAGTAAAAGTACTTTTCCGAGTAACTCTTCAGTTCACAGGTTTTGGGAAGTCCCTACTTAAGACCATAATGATCAGGTTAAGGGAGTTCATAACTTACCAGTGACCTATGAAATAAATATAAAGAGTACAGAAAATATCAATCATGGTCTTAGGTAAAATATGAACTCCCTTTACCTGATCATTTTGGTCTTAAGTAGGGACTTCCCAAAGCTTGTGAACTCAGAGTAACTCAGAAAATTACTTTTACTCAAGTAAGACCAACTCTGTTTAATAGTTCCTCAAATGTAGAGGTGCTTTAGCAAAAGAAAGGAAATCACCACTGCAGTCTATAGCACGAAAAAACTGGTATCAAATATTCTCAGTGTGACCTAATGTCAGGGTTTGTACAGAGATAAAGGCTTAATGAGGAAGGTTACTGCCAGACAAATTCATTGGATTAAGACAGCAGCTGCTAAAATGCCATTACAAAGCAGCAAAGAGGTATTTGAAGCTGCTGGTGCCTCTGGAATCCCACAAACCTCACAAAAGGTGTAGGATCCTCCAGAGGCTTGCATTTGTGCATAAACCTACGATTCGCCACCCCTAACCAATGCTCACAAGCAGAAACGCCTGCAGTGGGCCCAGAAATACATGAAGACTAATTTTTAAACAGTCTTGTTGACTGATGAGTGCCGTGCAACCCTGGATGGTTTACATGGATGGAGTAGTGTATGGTTGGTGGATGGCCATCATGTCCCATTAAGATGGGATGTCAGCAAGGAGGTGGAAGAGTCATGTTTAAGGTCAGAATCATGGGGAGAGAGCTGGTAGGCCCCTTTAGGGTCCCTGAAGGTGTGAAAATAATCTCTGCAAAGTATATAGAGTTTCTGACTGACCACTTTCTTCCATGGTACAAAAAGAAAACCGTGCCTTCCATAGCAAAAACATCTTCATGCATGACAATGCACCATCTCATGCTGCAAAGAATACCTCTGTGCCATTGGCTGTTATGGGCATAAAAGGAGAGAAACTCATGGTGTGGCCCCCATCCTCCCCTGACCTCAACCCTATTGAGAACCTTTGTAGCATCCTCAAGCAAAAGATCTATGAGGGTGGGAGGCAGTTTGCATCAAAACAGCAGCTCTGGGAGGCTATTCTGACATCCTGCAAAGAAATTCAAGCAGAAACTCTCCATAAACTCACAAGTTCATTAGATGCAAGAATTGTGAAGGTGATATCAAAGAAGGGGTCCTATGTTAACTTGTAACTTGCACTGTGAAGATGTGTTTGATTGAAATAACTTTTGATTTCAGTAAATATGACCTACCTAATGCTGCAAATTCAACAAATGACAATTTTCAGTTCATTACAACCTATAAAATGTTTTGAAACTCTGTTGTGCATAATAATTTGGAATAATTCTCTGCTATATTATATACATATCTTCTGGTGTTTACTGAATTATGTTTGGAAATGAGAGATATATAGAGAAAGTGAAATATAGTAGTGTTGACCAGAGCCGTCCAAATTCAATAGCATATAATGTTTTTTGGTCTGGTTTGAATGACGTTAAGATGTCTGCATGTTTTCCAAGCTGGTTTTAAGAAACACAGCCCAACTATAGCAGCTTCATTTTGGCAGTGCCTGCTTTCCTTTCAAATGCGAGTATTTGTCCAGTACACACATACCGATCAGGAGTCAAGTGTGTGTGTGTGTGTGTGTGTGTGTGTGTTTAATTATTATTTAACCTTTTGTTAAAAGGCTTGTTGAGAATATTTTCTCATTTGAGACGGACACCTGGCCAAGATAAAAGCGTAGAGGTACAGACAACAAGAAGTTACACATATAATTACAAGACAAGCAGTGCACAATAAATAGTAAAAACAGAGAAAATAGTAAATAGTAGTGTGTGATGTGTTTGTGAAGAATAGGAATGTGTTTGGGTAAAATTAACAATTTGGTTTGATTCCATAAACTACTGACAATATTTCTCTTAAAGTCTAAAGAAAATGATTGACATTAACAGCATTTATTTAAAGAAAATAATAACTTGTCAAAATAATAAAAAAAAGGTTCAGTGGTGTCAGACCTTGATTAATGCAAATAAAAATGGTTCATAATAATTTATAAACAACACAATACTAATGTGTTAACTTGGGAAGAGTTCATATTGGGAAATCAATATTTGGTGGAACAATAATAATTGTATAATAATTGTATAATAATTGTCTTTCATGCGTGTCGGCATGCTCTCCACCAGTCTTTCACATTGATGTTAAGTGACTTTATGCCTCTATTGCCTCAATGCTTATAGCGGTTCGCCTTTGATGGCTCATGACCATCGAACTTCCACTTGATCACATTCCAGAGGTTTTCAATGGGGTTGATTTAAGAAAATTTTGCAGTGGTCTCTTAATTTTTTTCAGAGCTGTATATCATGAACTTGATCAGTGTTTTAGCAACCTGCTACTAGCTATATCATGATACAGTAAGGCAATATCCATAGCTACAACATTAATTATTTTGTTAGTTTCAATTATTAAGCATAAAATGTGTTGGTGTGCCTTAACATTTTTGGTCCCACCAAAAATTTGCCATACTGAACTTTACACACCTGCCTCCTTTAACCAGGTAAGTTGACTAAGAACAAGTTCTTATGTACAGCAATGACCTGGGAGCAATTAGGGTAAAGTGTCTTGCCCAAGGACACAATGACAATTGGCAGAGTAGGGAATCAAACTGGCAACCTTCTGACTACAAATCTGTTTAAAGTAATGCTTTAAACTGATTCTGATTGAAATTATTTAGCAATTATATTTTAACTAAAATTTAATGTCAATAGTTTTATTTTTCTTACTTTGTGTTCCGGAATAGCTTCATCTAGAGGGATGCAGTCATGAGATTTATGTTTCTTTGAGATCTGACACACCAAACAGATGGGCTCTTGATCCTCCAGACAGAAGAGCTTGCATTTCTCTTTGTGAAAAGTGCAGAGCCCCTCAGACTCAGCTGGCTGATGTGTTGACAAACTGAAAGACATTTTCTCAAACACCCACTTTCTGTTTTTAAATGCTTTCAAAAGTAATTTTTTAACAAAATCTCTCGTAACAACACAATACAAAATTTAAGAGCGTCTTCTAAATGACTAATATTTAAATATTGTATATATTGCTCTATCCTATAAATACTAATATTGATTTAAAAGAGCTTGCTACTAGAACTGTTGTCTCACTGAACTGTGTGCAAAAGACGACTTGGGTCAAGTTTATATCCACAGTAATCTGGATCTGCTGGTGACTTTCACTTTCATGAGGTGACGTGGTGAATTGTTCAGGGGCACAAAAATAAGCAGGACAACATCTATAAAGAGATCAGAAGTGATGAGTCAATTTTTTTCAGGGTTATGGTGTTTTTGTTTATTTTTCGATAAGAAGAAAAGAAGGAATCCACAGACACAGGTAGAGAATAAAAACAACCAGTGAATGACAGCGGCTATAAACAAACATAACAAGCAAACTATAATCTCGTCAGCATCATGGATTATAAAGTGGGGATAAGTAAGGCTTTAACTATGAGTAATCTGGGATGGGATGAATAACTCCAATGGTTTAAGGCTTATGTTAAAATATCGAAATGCCAGAGGCTTCTATCAGTGTAACAATATTATGTGATTAGTGATGTTTAAAGTTATAAAAGGTTTTCTGAACTGCTAATCTCTAAAACAGAGAAGTAAACTTTGTGTTATTTGGACAGGTGCTTCACTTTATTTTTGTATGCTATATAAATTCCTAATCTAGCATGCCTTGAACAGATATTCAAAAAATGCCTTACATATTTTCTTAATCTAATTTATGTTAAATTTTCTTTGGCAACCACACACACCAGAGGCATACAGTGCCTTGCTAAAGTATTCGGCCCCCTTGCCTTTTTTGACATTTTGCCACATTTCAGGCTTCAAACATAAAGACATAAAACTGTAATTTTTTGTGAAGAAGCAATAACAAGTGAGACACAATCATGAAGTGGAATGAAATTTCTTGGATATTTCAAATTTTTTTAACAAATAAAAAAACTGACGAATTGGGCGAGCAAAATTATTCAGCCCCTTTCAGTGCAGCAAACTCTCTCCAGAAGTTCAGTGAGAATCTCTGAATGATCCAATGTTGACCTAAATGACTAATGATGATAAATAGAATCCACCTGTGTGTAATCAAGTCTCCGTATAAATGCACCTGCTCTGTGATAGACTCAGAGGTCCGTTGAAAGCACAGAGAGCTTCATGAAGAACAAGGAACACACCAGGCAGGTCCAAGATACTGTTGTGGAGAAGTTTAAAGTCGGATTTGGATACAGAAAGATTTCCCAAGCTTTAAACATCCCAAGGAGCACTGTCCAAGCGATAATATTGAAATGGAAGGAGTATCAGACCACTGCAAATCTACCAAGACCCAGCCATCCCTCTAAACTTTCAGCTCATACAAGGAGAAGACTGATCAGAGATGCAGCCAATAGGCCCATGATCACTCTGGATGAACTGCAGAGATCTACAGCTGAGGTGGGCGAGTCTGTCCATAGGACAACAATCAGTCGTATACTGCACAAATCTAGCCTTTATGGAAGAGTGGCAAGAAAGAAGAAAGCCATTTCTGAAAGATATCACATAAATAGTGTTGTTTAAAGTTTGCTACAAGCCACCTGGGAGACACACCAAACATGTGGAAGAAGGTGCTCTGGTCAGATGAAACCAAAATTGAACTTTTTGGCAACAATGCAAAACGTTAAGTTTGGCGTAAAAGCAACACAGCTCATCAACCTGAACACACCATCCCCACTGTCAAACATGGTGGTGGCAGCATCATGTTTTGGGCCTGCTTTTCTTCAGCAGGGACAGGGACGATGGCTAAAATTGATGGGAAGATGGATGGAGCCAAATACAGGACCATTCTGGAAGAAAACCTGATGGAGTCTTCAAAAGACCTGAGACTGGGACGGAGATTTGTCTTCCAACAAGACAATGATCCAAAACATAAAGCAAAATCTACAAAGGAATGGTTAACAAATAAACATATCCAGGTGTTGGAATGGCCAAGTCAAAGTCCAGACCTGAATCCAATTGGGAATCTTTGGAAAGAACTGAAAACTGCTGTTCACAAACGCTCTCCATCCAACCTCACTGAGCTTGAGGTGTTTTGCAAGGAGGAATGGGCAGAAATTTCAGTCTCTCGATGTGCAAAACTGATAGAGACACACCCCAAGCGACTTCGGCTGTAATCGCAGCAAAAGGTGGCGCTACAAAGTATTAACTTAAGGGAACTGAATAATTTTGCATGCCCAATTTTTCAGTTCTTTATTTGTTAAAAAAGTTTGAAATATCCAAAAAAAAATGTTCCACTTCATGATTGTGTCCCACTTGTTGTTGATTCTTCACAAAAAATTACAGTCTCATATTTTTATGTTTGAAGCCTGAAATGTTGCAAAAAATCAAAAAGTTAAAGGGGAGCGAATACTTTCGCAAGGCACTGTATACTAAGCAAATTGTGTTTGATTTTAGTTTGCATCACCAGCTGTAGGTCTTGCTTATTGATCTGCATGAATGACCACAAAACCTCTTGCCATGGGAGATTCCAAGTGACAGTTCTGCTCACGTAGCACAACGTTCGATGTTCGACTGGTCGAGTCTTTTTTACGAAGATGGCGCCTGGCTGTATAAGCAAACTGTACTGTATATTAACTGTTTTTTCATGAAAACACCCTATAATAACACCATGCAGGATCATATAATTTTATTGTTGATTTAGCCATACACTTTATGACTACTTTATGACTGGAACCAACGACTGACCTTTGTGAAATGATATTATCAGCAGCTTTATCACAAAACACCGTAATTCATTTCTTTGACCACTGATTGCCCCCAAATGAGACATGCTATCACCTTAGAATACAAAGGTGATTAATGGCACCCATAGTAAAATGAGCTACAAAGGGTTAGTAAAAATGCATCTTTTGATGAATTGGCATAATGCCACAATAAAAAAATTACAAACATCCAACCTTTAATTAAAGTACATTTATTCAGAATAAAAAAAATCTGTCATCAGGAAATAATTATTTCTAACAAAATCATGCATGTAATACATTGTACAACCTCCCTTTGCCAATATAACAGCACCAAGTCTTCTCCTGTAAGATCTAATAAGGTTGGAGAAAACAGGAAGGAATCTGAGACCATTCTTCATTACAGAATCTTTCCAGATCATCCAGGGCTTATGCACTCTGTTCTTCAGCTCAGACCTCAGGATTTCAAAGTGTTTAGGTCAGGGGACTCAGATGGCCATCCCTGACTGGATTTTGGGGGGGCTTCCTGTTGTCAACCCCCTGACCTGTCTGTCCCCTGACCTGTCTGTCCCCTGACCTGTCTGTCCCCTGACCCGTCTGTCCCCTGACCCGTCTGTCCCCTGACCCGTCTGTCCCCTGACCAGTCTGTCCCCTGACCCGTCTGTCCCCTGACCAGTCTGTCCCCTGACCTGTCTGTCCCCTGACCTGTCTGTCCCCTTATTAATAGATAATTTACAACCTCTAATCCACAACTCTGTTCTGCCTCATTATTGTTTTAATGAATGTGTTTTCACCCTCATTATTGTTTTAATGAATGTGTTTCCACCCTCATTATTGTTTTAATGAATGTGTTTCCACCCTCATTATTGTTTTAATGAATGTGTTTCCACCCTCATTATTGTTTTAATGAATGTGTTTCCACCCTCATTATTGTTTTAATGAATGTGTTTCCACAGACCTTCCTTTTATTCACCTGGTCACTCCCAACAACTGTTTAGACTTGCTTCTATCCTACTGACTATCTTTAACCCAACATAGTTTAACAATTTATCACATAAATAGACATTTCCATAACACATCCTCCCTTTTAACATTTGAACTTACTTTAATATTAACTCTATTTACCACAATCAATAAACAAACGTTGTGGTCATTTCTGCAATTGTCATCCCAATAAGCAGGGAATGGAAACATATCCATAAGATCAGGACCGTGGTTAGATCAGGTCCGTGGTTAGATCAGGACCATGGTAAGATCAGGACCGTGGTAAGATCAGGACCGTGGTAAGATCAGGACCGTGGTTAGATCAGGACCGTGGTAAGATCAGGACCGTGGTAAGATCAGGACCGTGGT
>JACXGM010030974.1:0-13110 GCA_016801145.1 Umbra pygmaea
CACACACACACACACACACACACACACACACACACTTCAAGCTCATCCATGCGTAAACACACGCACGCCTTTGATGTGTGTTAAATACTCTGATACAGTGGACGTCCCAGCAAGGTATTCCTGGTTCCCAAAGTTACCATCCGGTTCCACGCATCTCTTGTACGATCCCACTGAGCACGTCACATATAACACAACGAGTAGGCACGCTTCTCTGTACACGGAAAATATAAATTATTCCCTTTCTATTTCATTGTAAACGTACACTTATTTTGCCCAAGCATTGTTAGGCTAAAGTGTAATACCTTCTATAAATGTCGTATGACACAAGATTTCATTGATATAACTGCCTGTTGCCCAATGGCCCAGCACCAGTGTCTTGCAGCTTAAAACATATATTAAATACTTTAAATATTTCATGAGGATGGCAAGAAAAGAATCGTTAGGAGCAGTAAAGTTTCATTAACCGCTCCATTTGGCTTTGAGGCAATCTCATCCTCTACTACTGACGCTTTATTTGCAATAAAACACATCTCTCTTATTTCTCCTCCACGCCTCCCTCCCCTTCTCTGTATATCAAAATATAACATTAGTGTATCCTCTTTAAATGCACTATTACTTACGGGTGCCTTTTCATATCCTAACATCACGGGCACTTCAGCGACGACAGAAGAACAGCTACGTCATTCATTATTCAAAACCATCCGGCCACTTCGCTTTGGAGAGGGGGGGTGCACTTGAAATTGATAACAGTGAAGACACGTGCAATAAAAACGGAGCCCGCGGGTGCCACGATCCCGTACCTCGATTATGCAGATTAGGAGGTAATTTCTCAAACAAATCACGCACTTTCAGTCTTTTGTCCCCTTGTATTTGGCCGTACTCTCTAGAGGGAACTAGAATATGCTCGCCGAATATATTGGCTTTGCAGTTTGCACGAGACTTCACGTTGTCCCAGCCCTAATTGTCCACACAGGGTCATTTAGATAAAGAGAGCTCTCCCAAGTCACGTGTCATTACCAAAACGGCTATTCGTTTGAAATATAGGCGACTGTTATACGCGCCAATAACTGTAGATGTTTCAAATAGGTTATTTAAACTTTCTAGGGTAATGGAAATGTCTTTTTTATGTAACTGTCTTAATTATTGGCCTAGTTTGTAGGATACTTGTTAAAGGGTTTGCGTTTAGGAGATATAAGTTCCAGCTCGAATTGTGCTTTTCTCCATTGCTGTCATTGCCAAACACACTCAAACACATATGCCTATATGTTACAGCATTATTTTTTAAATATGTTACAGCTAATTTTAGAGAAGGGAAGCTATTACAAAACTGATTTACTAATCTATGCAGATATCCTACAATACAGTAGGTTAGGTTCTCCAGTCAGTGCCCCTGACGAAAGCACTGACTTACTGTAGATCTGGAGTTGGTCCCCGGTCGCTGTAAATGGCTCCCTTGAGGAATGGGTTAAATGCAGAGAATGAATTTCGCTACGTGTATGTGTATTCGACAATAAAGTACCTTTAAAAAGTAACTTATATGCCTCAAACGCTTTGACTTACGTGTGATTTATGCGTGAACTTATTCACACTCACTTCCCATACGCTTCGTCCATTCATTCCTTTTTGAGAGAGGCCATATCCAAAACTAGAATAGTATATAACCATGTTATAGATTCTTAATGTAGACTATTTAAAAAATAGAGACAGAGACTAAATAAGCAACAGAGATATATGCAAATATAAAGAAATATAACATAATACAAAAAAACACTATGGCCATATGTGTAATATGTACCAATTACA
Source organism: Umbra pygmaea (assembly GCA_016801145.1). NCBI lineage: Eukaryota > Metazoa > Chordata > Actinopteri > Esociformes > Umbridae > Umbra > Umbra pygmaea. Next base: position 1,804 of record JACXGM010030974.1, read on the forward strand.
ATTCATATAAAATAGCCAGAATACCTAATAAGCAGTAACTATAAATATACAGTATGTGTTTTGGCTTATGACAGGAAAATGACAGCTATAACAGACAATCTCTCCTTCATCAAAATAGGCCACTGGTGTGCTCGCATATGGTGGGGTAAACTAGCCAATTCTGACTGCCCAGATTGCTAAATAACCATCTCAAGTTTTTTATGTATCTTGATACGTTTTTTTATGTATCACACCTTTATTATTTACTTATGAAACTAAAAGGACATTGCTGCTGTTACAGTAGAATCTGCCCCGGGGAAAAACTGTGTACGGAAAAAAACCTCAATTGGTCTAAGAAAATAGTTAGCCTAATAGTTTGTTTAACGAATAACCTCCTTTCAATAGACTTTGTAATTTGCTAATTTCCATTGCTGTTTTCATGGCTAATATTCAATTAAAAATAAACGATGAAAACCTTGGTTCTTATCAGTTAGATTCGCTCTATATGGTTTAAAACCCATCACATCTTGAAAACCAAAATGTACAGTTACATTTTCAGTCCAATCCTTAAAAGAAGGAAACGAGTGTTAAGAATGTTAGCTATTGTCCAATATAGTAAATGTTGAAAACGCAGTAGCTATAGCTATATCAGAACTAGGCGAGTAGGGAAACCCTCAGCGAAGCCCTAGCCAGAGGTCGATAAACAGTTCATTTTGTCGGTCTTTTCATTGTGTCTAATGGGCTAGAGGTTCTAGCGAAAATTTGATCTGTAGCCTATAATCCGTGGCCTCAAAATGTCTGTGGATCAGTAAGAGTGTACTGTGTATGTGTGCCTTATTGTTTAGGCATCATTCGGACTTCAAGTCTAATGACTAATGGTATAAAATAATAACGTGCAGGCTACATTAGCCTTTTATTTTCTAAAAACAGTCAAATACAGTTTTTGTCAGATGCAGCTAATAATTAAGTGATGCCTCCCCTCCTCAAGATCTTACCTCAAATAGGCCTTACCAACGGCCACTTTTCAATTCATGACAAATATACATTTTGTTTATTTTGTTCTTGTGATAAAAATCAATAAGACCACTGAACTGCCTGTATTTATCTCCACCATACTCCACAACTGGTCCAGTGAGAGACGTACAGCCCCCAACAACATATTACGGAATATGGGTTTCGGGCTGGACAATACCAAAGATACATTAGGCTATAATGCAGAACAATATAAAGAGATTGTCATCAACAGCTACAGGCAAAAAACTTGTAGAAATAACATCGGGAAATGACAAAATATACCTGTAATTGCTGTTTAATAGAAACATTTTGTTACACCTAAGCCTATACATTTAGGTCTGTATTTGAATGGAGAAGTTAAAAGGGGATTGGTAATTTAATTGATCTAAGAAAACAGTAAGTCGGTGCACTTTTGTAAAGAGTCAGACCTCAAGGTCAATAATTGTCCAAGCAAAATTGTCAAACGAATGGTTTGTAGAAATCAAGTGATATCACGCTATTTTTCATTAACTGAGTAAGTCCCCGCACGATTCAATCAGTCTAATATTACGACCAATGAACAGTCAAGAGGTTGGCATGACCAACCAATAGAAAGACGGGAATGCGGCATTTTGGGGGGTATAGGTGTGGGAGGCAGGGAAGCAGGGAAGAAACAATACGGATGATGTTTTGATGCAGGGAGGAGAGCGTCACAAATGTCTCCAAACGCATATCTAACTTTCACTTGCAAGGATTAACTAAAGGAGGCCTTTTCGAAGTTGGAGAAGGTCGGAATGTGAACCGATGATGGCAATGGTGTTAACGGTAGCTTCTCGTCTGCAAAAACTAGCAGTTTAAACTCGTAATTATAATTCCATCCTGTCCAGTCGGCCCACGGTCTGAGTAACAGTCGAGATGGAGCGCGCACCGAGCGCCACAGTCACACTTCCCAAAGTGGTACAACACGAACCCATCAGCTTCGGCATTGACCAGATACTTAGTAGCGGTGCTGACTCCGAGAGCGGCCGGGCCAGCAGCAGACACGGTTCGGATACCAGCAGTGGAGACGGTTACAGCTTGGGGAGCCCAAATAGTGGGTGCGCAGGGTCCTACACCGGGCTCTCCATCTCACTCTCCGGTATGGATTCTAGTTCGTACGTGAATCGCAGCCTAGGCAGCAGAGGAGTGATCCGGGTGCCCGCTCACAGACCAGTGACAGCAGCGGGGCTGCCGCCCGTGGCGAGCAATGTGCCCGGGTATGGAGGCCTGTGTTTCCCGTGGGTTGGAAATAGATTCGCAAAGGAAAGGTTATCAGGTAACTTAACGTACCCTATGAGACTAAAGCCACGAAATAATGTTTATAACAACGGTATATATATATATATTATTTTTTTAACTCAGTGATTAAGGCTATCATTTTCAACTGTACTGATTTTGTAAATGCAATTTTACTTATAAAATATTAAAATAAACTTGCAGCCAAATCACAACAATACACATATCAATGAATAGACTACATATGATGTGATCAACACGTGTTACGTGTAAAGATATAAAGATGTATACCCAACATGGAATTTCACATAAAATGTATACATTTGTATATATGCATATACCTTTAATTTTTCTGTTTATGCAGCATAATTGTAACAGAATGTTATAGCAGTACCTAAGTCCACATTTAAATATTGCACATGCCTATAGAACTATGTTTAAATGAATACATAATAATGTAAGCTGATTTGTGTAAATGTTTTATATACATACCCATTATTATTTTTTTATTTAACATTTTCGTAGGATAACATTTCTTGTGATGCACCATTACTATATATGTAGAATACACTTTAATTAAATTAAAAGAAATGTAATTTGGTTGATTTTAACGATGAAAACGAATTCAAAACATAAATTACAGGCTCCATGAAAAGAAAAAAATAAGAAACAATGTTATTATTGTAGTTATTCTTTTGGATTAATTTCCACAATGAATCTATTCATTATAGACAATACCGTTGGCTATAATTATGACAAAGAGACGGATGTTTTGTTGTACTTGTAATAATATTAAGAATTTAAACATCTCAGAAATAGAAGTCACCCAATAAAGGCCTAATTAATAGATCAACCACATCGGCTATTTATCGACACTTTAGTTTTTATGTTCACGTAATTTAAGATGCAGAACAGTTTACAAAAGTCTCGATAAAGATTACAAAGTTAAATGGAAAAATCACACATTTTTGTGGATGATTTATAGGCCCAAACCAAAAGTGTTCCAGTTTAATGCAGGCGTCATATTTACATTAATTAAACTTTTTCCGGCAACCAAACATTGATTTTACAAAAAAGTTGTACAATAATAAAACACTCACCTCAATCATAGTTTAATATTTCAGTCACTTTGTGCTCTCTCCATCAGCTCTTGTGCCATTTACAGTGACCCGGAGGGTAGGTCATCCATACCAGAACCGCACACCGCCCAAACGCAAAAAGCCTCGGACATCGTTCTCTCGGGTGCAGATTTGTGAGTTGGAGAAACGCTTTCACCGGCAAAAGTACCTTGCGAGTGCTGAGCGGGCCACCCTCGCCAAGAGCCTGAAGATGACGGATGCGCAGGTTAAAACCTGGTTTCAGAACCGCCGGACTAAGTGGAGGTCTGTAATCTACAGAATGAGTTTACCTGTTGCAGTAGGCTAATCTTGGTTTTATTTAGAGTTTACGGTTTAATCCACGTGCTTTCATAATCCCGTTCACCAATCAACATACACTTCCGCTACAATTGCTGTTAGACTTTAGAAACGAATAGGCCTAGGTTTTCTGTTATAATTGTAAGCTATTTTCAACTACAGGCTTTGCATATGGGTAAACAGCATCGGATTGTTCTTCTATTTATCTAGGCTTATCTTATTTTCATACACTCCTCTGTAAAAGTGCATTGCTGTTAAAAACGTTGTTTTTTAGTGTATGTTTTATTTATTTATTTAAGATTTCTCCAAGTTAGTAGGTTAAATGAACACTAAAACTGATAAAATAGTGACACATTACCTATTCTGTGAAGGCTGTTTCCCCCAGAATCTGTCATTTCAGCCTGTTTTGTATTTTGGTAAACTTGATGATGTCATAATATTCTTTGTTGTTTGACCCTAAACCTGAACAGCTAGGTGCAGTATGGTGTGGTCAGGGTATCTGACTGGGGTCCTAATGGTCCGCGGGTATAATCACCCAACCACCAATGACTATACTCAGTCAGCCTGTCCATAATAAAACAACTGATTAGTTAATCATCTAACCATTGAGGTTTGGAGACTGGTTACCAAGCATGTAGGACTGAGTTTACTATTAGGGAAGACTTTTTTGTTGTTGCAAATTACGTTCCTCTAATATTGGGGACGACATGACCCCCCCCCCCCCCCCCCCGTTTTCTACACCCTTGCTGGTTACATCACTATTGGCTCTTGATGTTTTTGCACAGTTTGGACACCAGTCTGTACACACAGAACCTACACATGGTCTATTCAATTTAGCTTATTTTTCTCCTTATTAAGAATATCATGTCCTCATGGCTACCATTTTGAGATTGCAGTTTGGAGATATTTTTTTGTGTGATTTTTCCAGATTTTCCTCCCTTCCCAATCCCCCCTGTAATCCTGCCTTGTCGGCAGATCCGCAACTCCTTGTACAGCTCTGTGGGATGACCAGGGGCGCGTACATGGTTTATCCAACCACATGTCGCCCAAGCCGCCGATTCTTTTCACACTGTTCACCCAACACGGAAACCTTTAGTTAGATAATGCTTCTATATTTTAGATAGAAGATACTTTAGTCAGATAATTTACAGATGGCCAATCTGAACACAAGGAGTTGCTAGAGACTGACTTGGTCGGATAGATACTCTGACTCATATAAACCAAATCCAGCATTATGCCAATTTTGCGCTGCCTCGTGCAGGAGGCCTGGGGAAAATCAGAGAACCCATGGTCAGGCTCGAACCCATGACCATTGTGGCGTAGACTGTCCTGCAATGCAACGACATAGCCCGCTACGCCATGTGGACTCGCCAGTTTGGAGATATGAGATAAGTTAGCATACTGTTAGCTTAGCAAAATTGCTGTAAGTCTAAATGTAAATTAGCCAGTTAATGATAGTAGTGTGAAGGCAGCAATACTGTTGCATATCAGGGTATTCTTTTTTAACATACTGTATAGTTTTTTAAACCATATAAACTTGTATCCATTTAATTGACTGGTCATAAATGGTTCTCTTTTAGTTTTGTAGCTGACCGTGAGCAATATTTTTAAAATATAAAATCACGGTAAATCCAGAGTATAGAATTCCAATAGGTCTATACTGTAGATTCATAATACAACCAATGGCACCTAAGTTGTGTGATAATATTGTATAGTTATCCAAAGCAGGGAAATACAGTAGTATTACATTTCAGAAATTAATCTGACAATAACAATCTGAAAAGATTGGAGCATACATCTGAATCTGTGATTTCTAATATAAACTGTAAGAAAAAGTCACCACACCTGTTTTAGAAAACATATGATTGATGTAATGTTATAAATGTATCTAGCCTGAAATTCCTAAGCAGACCAATGAAATCCAAGCCTGACCATCTATGATATCATCTTGACAATGAACTGTGTTGAGGCTACACAGTATGTGTTAACAATGAAATTAAAATGAAACATTTGGAGATCTACTGGAATATGACATTTGAAGTTAGCCCACGAGGCATTTAAAAGTTATATTCTTCATGTTTTCAAATGTATGCAAATCCGAGCTGTTCCAGCTAATTGAACAGGAAGTCTCTCTTGTTCTCAATTTTCAGGAGACAGACAGCAGAGGAGAGGGAAGCTGAGCGCCAACAGGCCAATCGTCTTATAATGCAGCTGCAGGCCGACGCCCTCCACAAGTCTCTCAGCGAATCAACAAGCTCTGACCCACTGTGTTCACACAACTCCTCCCTCTTTGCCCTGCAGAACCTGCAGCCGTGGGCCAATGAGAGGGGAAATCACTCCTAACTACTGCTCCGGGGTCACATATGTCCATCCTTCTGAAAGATTGATGAAGTGGATGGACTGGCCCTAGATTATTTGGCTGTGTAAAACATGGACGGTACAGACAGTGATGTGACACTTTGAGACTGGGGAGAGTGGCTGCCAGATAAGTCAATAGCTGATCCTACATTAAATACACAAGCGGCCGATGGTTTTTGCAGTCTTAACATTGGCCTTATGTTACCTGGTGTCACACTGTGCCTCTGTGGCCAACGACTGAGCTGCAGACAAGTAAGAGAGATGGAGGAGGAGTGAGTGTGAGAGAGACAGGGTAGATAGAGGGAGGAAAGACAAAAGTAGGGGAGAATAGAGACATCAGTGGAGGAGAAAGTGATAGATGTTGAGGAGAGAAAGAGGGATTTAGTACTGTGCAAAAGTCCTGTAAACAGAAGATGCTTTCTAAATTAACTAAATGAAAAGTTCCTAAAAAAAGGGAATACTATAAATAGTAAACAGTGATAAAACAAAGAAATACAAACTGTCACGTCCCAAACCTTCACCTTGTTCTTTGGTTGTCCTTCACCCAGTTTAATTCCTTCTACACCCATTTCTGTTTCAGTAAATCAGGTTGGTTCTATCAACTCATTATGCCATTGATCAATAGCACTTGTTATCGTTGTTTCAACCTGCACTGGCCTGAAAACCTACAAGGTAATCAGTTTTTATCAGAAGTGGTCTATTATATATTTTGTTACATTCTTTAACAAAAAACTCTGTAACATTGCATTTCCTGGCAATTTCATGTTTTGGAAATTGAAAAAACTGCTATTGACACACTACTGCTGTGTTAAAAACAAATCTAGGGTGCTGAATACTTCTGCAAAGTAGCTACTGTGTATCAGAGTTCAGGTATGCCTTTGCGCATCAACAAATAAGTGAGGAGGGGTGCTGAAGAACAAAGGCAATAGCATAAATATTTGACTGACACAATGCAAACCCGAATAGTAAGCAGAACTCAAAAAAATTAAGGCAACTGATTACCTCAAAGTTTTAGAGTTCATGAAATAAACAGTCACTGTATTTTACCATCATGTAACGTTTTTCACAACATTTCCAAACAAAATGTACAAAGAGAGACTCAGAAAAACATTACACTGATTAAGGGAAGTCACTGTGAATCTATTATTTATGGACAGTATTTTTTTCGTAAAGCTGTGCATATTATTATACTAAATTGAAATGTTTAAGTTTCATGGCCTCAAAATGAAAAAAGTCACCTAAAATGTTTGAAGGTATTTTAAGTATTCTGAACTCAATTGAATAACTTTATGAACTCTAAATTTTTGAAGTAATCAGTTGCCTTAATTTTTTGGAGTTCTGCTTACTATTTGGGTTTAGAGTGCACCGAAGAGAACTTGGGGGCCAGAGTAAATTGGAGCACTCAACAAAAAAGGCAGAAATTAATTAATTTGTTCGGTCTTTAATCTGAGGAAAATGTCTTCACTCTGAGGACGACGTGTCGAAAGGTCAGTCACCTGTCTCTTTTAAAAACCGAACAAATAAATTAATTTCTGCCTTTTTTGTTGAGTGCTCCAATTTACCCTGGCCCCCAAGTTCTCTTCGGGGTCAGTCAAATATTTTTTAGCTACTGTGTGTATATATATATATACTAGTGGAGGAGAAAGGATGCATGTAATAATGTTGGTTGAATCTAAAACCAAAAACCTCCCATATTTAATGTGACTATAAAGGTTCTGGGTTTAAATGTAAGAATATTTGTACTTGGGATGTATACATATGTAAATAGCAATATAATATGCATTACTTGAGAACACTTGTATATGCTGTTTGTGACATAAAGGTATGAGTGTGAAGCTTTTACTCATGGCGTTTCTTTTCCCAATGAAGACAAAGGAAGCATCACAACTTTCTCTGAAAAGTTTATTGTTAAATATCATTTTGTACAACATTTTAATACTGATGTTTTTCTGTCTGTTACTCTCTGTCTGTAAGTCTCAAACTGCTTTGGTGTTTATATATTTTTATATTTTATAAAATATAGATGACTGCAAATTAACACTGTAAATAGCTGTAAACTAATATACTATATACTGTCTTGTCAGGCAGTCTTCACAATGGTAGTTTGAAACCCAAAGCTGACTATTAGGATTACATCTGTAATTCTACCCTTGATCAAGGTAATTCAGCCTTATTTGCTCCCAGGGTAACTGTCAACCATTGACACTCCCCAAAGATGTCGTGGGAGGAAAAGAGTTATGCATAAAATCACATTTCCATTTCGTATCAAAACACGGGTGTATGTGAAACAGGATCAATACCACGTGCATGACCTTCGATTAGGCTATACTCAACTCTCATGGCTTTCAGTCCTGTATTCTCAGTGACAAGGTCTTCAAGTGTCCTTCTCTCTCTCTCACACACACACACACACACACACACACACACACACACACACACACACACACACACACACCCCGTATTCCTCTCTTCATATATCTTTTAGTATCTTGATACAGTGAGCGGTTTATTTTTGCCTTTTGGGTTTCAATTGTACAGTCAAAATATTGGCCTTCAAGATTCCAAACATACCATTGACGAAACAAGCATAACACCACATTTAAAAACCTCCAATAAGTTCTAATAACTATCTTGGAAGAATAGTAGGATTCTACTAGATAACACAGCTAAAAGGTCATGTTTCATAGTGGTGTAGTCTACATGATACGCAGCAACACCATATTATGCCAGCAACACATTTTCAAAATAATAGCGCTCATTCCAATGCATTAAATAATCATTGTAATTTCATTATAAAGCAACTGAATTGTAATCCAATCAAAGAGTATTGTGTGTTCAAGGAAATACCAGGAGAATTTGATAGGATTATTTAAAATATGTTTTTAATAACAAAAAAACCCACAAAGGATTAAATATATTGTCTTATTACAAAACAAAAACTATGGCCCGTTGAAGTGAGATACACTTTGTAAAAACATTAATTAGGGTGTGTTTTATCCAAAAATAGTCTCATATCCTCCGTAGCTGGAGGCGGTATAGCCAGCAACACAAAAACAGGGACCCACGCCACTCACACATTCAAATCCCTACAGGCTGAAATGGCATATAAAGATTGCTGTTTTTGTGCTGCTGTCAATGCCACCTCCAGCCATGGAGGATGAGAAAATATCTGGATTAAACACACCCTAGTAAACGTTTTTACATAGCATGTCTCACTTCACAGGACATAGTTTTTGTTTTGTAATAAGACATTATACCTAATGCAATTGTGTGTACAGCTTTTTACATTTGTTATTAAAAACATAAATAAATCCTATCAAATTCTCTCAGTATTTCCTTGAACACGCAATACTATTTGATTGGATTACAATTCATATATATATAAACTAATTTATGACATAAGTTTAGCAGTGTGGTTAATGAAATGTTTTAGTAAAAAAAATTTAATTGAAGAAAATACATCGTACAATTAACACTTTGGGTTTATGACTTTCTAGTTGTTCTAGCTACTGTAGTGATGACCCTTCACTGGATTCTAATCACATACTTTTACATCATAAGTAATCACCCTTGCCACACTGGATGCCATTTTGATTACCATCTTAATTACTGGTTCAATTTATGAAAGCTGCCCCCTCGTCCCGCGATTTCGCGTGAGCGGTAGAGTGAACAACTTGATGTGCTGATATGACAATGTAAAACATCCTTCAAGGGGCAATGGGTTAGGTGTTATTCTCTGCATTTGGTGTCCAGCTAATGTCATCGGTAACAGAATATCCAATCTAGGCTCTGTGGGCAGGATATTGTCTGCCCATGACTTAGATTGACAGACAAAGAGACCAACCACAGTGTAGTACAGACAGAAAGGTAGAAGACAAAAACTCAGCAACAAGCCACCAAAACACCAACATTGACTAACACCACAATACGTACAAACATACAGTAGTTATGCATTTAGCAGGTTAGGACTGACTTGGTTCAAATGTATTTTTCTTAATACCTTGAGGCCAAATACAGATTACATCAATTCTATTTGTAATGTACAGAAAATGTATTCATTAATTGTATTTGCAACGAAATTCAGGCCCGCGTTTAGTCCAAGGCACATCACAAGGGACAACCAACGATAGGACATTTAATGTCAACATTCCAGGTGTTGGTGAAGATCGTTCCATAGCGCGCCTTGGGATAAATATGGGCCTAGACAGTGTAGGTAGGTCTGTGTCTCAATGTGTAACATCCGTACGTCCACTAACAGGTGTGATTTACACACTAAGAGAGAGCAATCACCTTGACAACCACAACTAAATCAACAGATCAAGACTCAAGAGAGGTTTGGACTAGGGTCAAAGGTTACAGGCTAACAGGAAGGTCCAGAACAGGTACAGGGGTAAGCGGTCAAGGCCTGGGTTCATAACCCACTGCCATGGTAATGTGAGGGTGTGGCATTGTGCCACACGACCGGTGCGTATAGCTGTTGCTAGGCAGCCAGTGTTGATTACCTCTCGTAAGAATGGTAACCAACTTTGTGTCCCTTTCTGCCATTAAATGACAGGCTTCTCCTCTTCTCACAGCTCAAGGGTCTCTTCCAATCGCTCTCAGTCTGTCTTCCACAGTGTCTCTTTACTCTTCTGTTTCTTCTACATTACATTTTGGAAAAGCTGCAGGGAACGCATGATGTTTTCATCCTGGAAACAGTAGATATGGAAAAAAATCCAAGTGGAATTAATATCAGGTGATAAAAACTACACGTCTGATCTTGTCTGTACAGCAACCAGTGTAGTCCTACGTCCTAATATACCTTGTAATTTGTATGTCAAACACAAGGTGGAACCAAAACAAAAGACAGCGAATAGAGCAACATAAACAGGTACACATGGAAACTCATAGAGAACACATGGAAACTCATAGAAAACACATGGAAACTCATAGAGGACACATGGAAACTCATAGAGGACACATGGAAACTCATAGGAAACACATGGAAACTCATAGAGAACACATGGAAACTCATAGAAAACACATGGAAACTCATAGAAAACACATGGAAACTCATAGAGGACACATGGAAACTCATAGAAAACACATGGAAACTCATAGAGGACACATGGAAACTCAGAAAACACATGGAAACTCATAGAGGACACATGGAAACTCATAGAAAACACATGGAAACTCATAGGAGACATGGAAAGACATAGAGACATGGAAACTCACAGAGAGCATGTAGTAGCTCATAGAGAATACATGGAAATTCATAGAGAATACATGGAAACTCATAGAAAAC
>JACXGM010030975.1:0-13110 GCA_016801145.1 Umbra pygmaea
GTAGGACCCGCTTGATCTACACAACTGCTCAGTTCAGTACACTGCCCCATGTGGCTGTGAAGGTGTACTGTCAACTATAACATTTTAATCACGAATGAACCATGACAAAATAATTATGAAAACATATTTGCCGACCCAATTTTATTCTCCCGCGACCCACCGGTGGGTCGGGACCCATACTTTGAAAAACACTGCTCTAACCAACACTGCACCTATACGTGACAAAATGAAGCAGCTAATCGAGACCCGCAAGTTTACACAATGCAATTTAAACATTGTCTCAAGCCTTTCTCGAGAGGTCTAGTATATGTATACAGTTTGTGGCTGAAAGCGCTCATAATGGAAACGCAGAATAAGATTTTTCTCACACTACAATTTATACATTCAGTTGAAAGATAATTGAATATATTAAAACTGCAACCCCAAATTAGCTCAGGTGTAAATTCCCACAGGTAGGGTCTGTATTACGTATATGGACTCTATATGGACTATTTCAGCCGTGGCTTAAATACTTGAAATAATTATATATTTTTTTCCTTTTTTTTTCCAACCTGATTATTTGGTCAAATTATAATTTGACAAAGGCTGTGCTTAAACATGGACAGAGAACACAATTAATGAGAAATATCAGAAGGGGTTTAGCTTAGGATTTGAAGTTTCTTCTCAACCTGTTCAAGGCAGGGTTGATATAGCAATACATAGTGTTTAGTATATGGATACAGAAGTTAAGTGAAGCAACTCGCCAGAACAAAGCAAGATTTGCTTCTGCGTTTGAGAGATAAGCATAGGCGAGGCAATACCTCCAAATTTTGTTATACTTCCTTAGAGGTCTGGACACATTTTTTATAAAAAAATGTTTTGAATGGAGCTCTGGCTTCTAGTAATAACATTTAAAATGAATGTTACCATTTCACCAAACTGCATCATTTCTGCCTCGTTTCTAAGATTTATAAGCATTGACAATGACATCATATTCACGTCATTGGTTTCAGGCGGGTTAATTAAAGGTAAAAGGTTAGAAAATGTATATGGATTGTAAAACAGAAACGCTTTTAATCATTTATTTAACCTCCAATCAGACAATAACATGTTAAACAACATGTTAAAACCATAGTTTATCATTTAGATTTACTGACCCTTTTCATTCAGCAACCCACTTTTATTTTTATCTCAGTCTTAATATAGCTTATTCATGTATCTATTTTCCATTTCCTCATGAATCAGTTTCCATTTTCCTCATGCAACACTTTCCATTTTCCTCAGCTTATATGTTATAGAGAAAGGCATGTCCAAACCCAACCAGAGCATATATTGGTCCAGGGTGTGTATCTAATGTTTTCTACAGCACTAGAAAAGAGAATAATGTTACTCCGGTTGCTACGATAAAACAGATACAGTGCCCTCCAATAAATTTGGCACCCTTGGTAAATATTGATAAAAATGATTTGAATATATCTGAGACATTACCAGGTCTATCACTGTTGATTGATTTATAATGAATTATTCACTTACAACGGCAAAGTCAAATGTTATAGTTATACAGTACGTTATACATTTCTATAAAAAACATGTAATTTGTGGGTGTTGTAAACATTTGACCAGTATTGTATGTGTGCCACAGCAATCCTTCATATAGTACTTTGTGCAACTTCCATTTACCAAGATAATCACTCTGAGCTACGGTACTATATTTCATAAATGAGGTTGATTTACATATTTAAGAGAGATCTGAGACCATTTCTCCATTCAGAATCTCTCCAGATCCTTATATTCTTAAGATTCTGAGGTCCATGCTTTTGGAATATCTTCTTTAGTTCATCTTACAGTGAACTGAGATGGCCAAGGCAAAACCTTGCTTCTGTGGTGAGTGAATCATTTTGGATGGGACTGGCAGAGGCAGTCAGGTTTTGATTTAATATCTGCTGGTATTTGATGGAGTCCTGCACTGTAGAAATGATCCCTTAGAAAATAAATGAAACAAAGTTACACACAATGTAATTAATTAGATATAAATGATTTGATTGACCATTTTAGTAAAATAAAGTAAAACAAATTTTTTAAGTATATGTTACTTGATTGGTTTGCAATATACAACACCAATTTCACAACACTGAGAATATGATTATACCTGAAATCATGAATCCTAACAAGTTGTCATGTACCCTGGAAATCCAGAGTTCTCTCGAGAGCACAATTTGAATTTGCTCGGCAAGTTACTCTGGCACCGAGTAATTCTGCTCATTAACTATAGCCTTGTAGCCGAGCTGCACCAATCACATCGGTGTATCTGATATAGGCGTGCCAGAGGCGTGATAAACAGATGACGACACGACAGCTCTGCGACCTCGAAGTCATTAGAAATCATTGTAAGATCGCTATGGATTAACACCAGTTGTTTAAAACGACTTTGGCCACTACAATGAACGAGTTAGACTTGGGTTTTTGTCTAAAAGAGGAACAGAAGACGGCGCTCGATACGACAAGAGTTTTATCTACCAGTTAACTCCGCCATTAGGGCGAAAAACCACTGATGATTGGTCGTAGTCTTATCCAATTGCGTCCCTCGAGATTCTTAAATGCATGCTTGGTGCTGCCCCTCGAGTTGGGTCATTTTCATTACTCAAAGCCAGGCCCATATATCCTCTGGATTTGGGTCTGGATTTTTCCAGGCTAATTGTCCAGGGCCTTTGGAAAAAAATCAGCCCCACAACATCACAGATCCACTACCATCCTTCACAGTGGGAATGGGGTACTTTGCATCCTATCCTACGCCATACCCACCTATGGTGCTTTTCAAAAAGGCTCTATTTTGGTCTCATCTGACCAAAGAAACTGGTTCCGTTGAAAGCTCCAGTGATGTTTGGCATCAGTGCTTGATTATGTTGTTTGATGACAGCAAAGGCTTTAGTCTGATAACCTAGCCAAACGTGTGATTATCGGATCATAAGTTTGGAGACTTTCTGACCCCAAGACCCAACTAATGGCTGCAATTCTCCATCTGTGGTCCTTGGAGAGTATTTGGCCACTTGAACCATCCTCTTCACTGTATGTGGGGTGAATATAAACACACATCTTCTTTCAGGCCTATTGTTAACATCCCCAGTTGCTTTAAACTACATATTGCCCTGATAGTGGTAATGGGCACATTCAACCTTTGAGCTATTTTCTCATAACCATTTCATGATCTGTGCAGCTCAAGAACAATAGGCAATAATTGTGGCACACGCTTTGAAGAAAAATATTTATTTAAAGGTACAATATGTAATATCAATCAAAACAATAACAAAATACATACTTTGCATTGAAAGAAAACATCACTATACATATATTATATATATTTCTTAGTTGTGTACTTACATTATCCTAAATGTTTCCACCAACTTTCAAATCCAGAAAAATTTGGAATTTAATTTGAAGACACGGGACGTTTCTTTTTGTCGCCCGTCAATGACGTCATATAATATAGTTGCTCTAAGTTCCAGGGAACCGCCAAACATAACGTGAATAAAGTTATAATATTTTTAACAACACATTACTTTGTCAGTGAACATTTTTTCTGCCGGAGACGCTAGATTGGAAGGTTGTCATTGACGACAATAACAAAACCCATGATCCCACGCAACCTCCCGACGTCATCTTAGTACATCTTTTGCTATTGTTTTGATTGAGAGCCCCCTGGTGGCCAAAAATTACATATTGCACGTTTAATTTCATTCACAATAGTTTTTCTGTCAATAATTTTAAAGATTAGATTTTTTGTAAACTTTTTATATATATATCAGTGTATATATTAATTTGTCTTGAATCCAACAATGAAAGAACATCAGGAAATGTACAACATTTTTACATCACCCCCAAACAATGGTCATCAACCCACCCAGGGCACCTAGCCCTCCATCCCCGATCTCCGCGAAACATCAACTTTTGTGAATATTTTCAATTAAAGTTCCAAAGGATAAACAATAAAGATATTTTCTTCACACCAAGGATGCCAATTTTATTGGAGGGCACTGTAGGTCAACATTGTCCTGGTCATTATTGCAGTTGTACATCAAGGCTAGACAACTGTTCGCTCTTTGGATTTGAGAGAAGTAGCCCATCGATTAAAGCCACTTGAAATTTCAGTTTATAAAAGATTCAATGTCACACCATCAGTATCACTAAAAGTTGATACCTCGAATGCATTGTTTATGTTACATATGGTCAGCATGATTTATGATGATTATAACAGACTAGCAAAGTAACTACTTAAATTCTTTTTTTACATATTTATTTTTCTTCCCAAAACAGATGAACCCACCTGAGCACTTCTACTTTGTACTTTTTACAACTCTGCCAAGGATAACAGAAAGTCTCCAGCTGTTTGGAAATAAACACAAGAGGTGGGTTGGTGTAGACAGAAAGATAGACATGCAGAAAATTACCTCATCCCCACTGTGAAGTCTGGTGGTGGATTGCTGATGTTGTGGGGTTGATTTTCTTTGAAAAGTGCTGGACAACTTGTTAGGATACATGGTATCATGGTATCAAGTACCACCAGATATTAAATTAAAACTTGACTACCTCTTCCAGGAACCTTCAGTTGAGAAGTGGCTGGATCTTCAAGCAGGACTTTTATTTTTATTCACCTCTATTTAACCAAGTGGGCCGATTGAGAGCAGATTCTCATTTGCAATGGCAACATGGCCTAGATTAGAGCACAATGGTGCAACATGACATAAAGTTACGAAAACAAAATACAGAATGCAGAAATTCGAAGATAGGAGGTATACACTCACCTAAAGGATTATTAGGAACACCATACTAATACTGTGTTTGACCCCCTTTTGCCTTCAGAACTGCCTTAATTCTGCGTGGCATTGATTCAACAAGGTGCTGAAAGCATTCTTTAGAAATGTTGTCCTATATTGATAGGATAGCATCTTGCAGTTGATGGAGATTTGTGGGATGCACATCCAGGGCACGAAGCTCCCGTTCCACCACATCCCAAAGATGCTCTATTGGGTTGAAATCTGGTGACTGTGGGGGCCATTTTAGTACAGTGAACTCATTGTCATATTCAAGAAACCAATTTGAAATGATTCCATTTTGTGACATGGTGCATTATCCTGCTGGAAGTAGCCATCAGAGGATGGGTACATGGTGGCCATAAAGGGATGGACATGGTCAGAAACAATGCTCAGGTAGGCCGTGGCATTTAAACGATGCCCAATTGGCACTAAGGGGCCTAAAGTGTGCCAAGAAAACATCCTCCACACCATTACACCACCACCACCAGCCTGCACAGTGGTAACAAGGCATGATGGATCCATGTTCTAATTCTGTTTACGCCAAATTCTGACTCTACCATCTGAATAAAGAAATCGAGACTCATCAGACCAGGCAACATTTTTCCAGTCTTCAACTGTCCAATTTTGGTGAGCTCTTGCAAATTGTCGCCTCTTTTTCCAATTTGTAGTGGAGATGAGTGTCACCCGGTGGGGTCTTATGATGTCTTAGCCCATCCGCCTCAAGGTTGTGCGTGTTGTGGCTTCACAAATGTTTTGCTGCATTCCTCGGTTGTAACGAGGGGTTATTTCAGTCAAAGTTGTTCTCCTCTGACCATTTTCGCCAACAGGACTGCAAAATACTGGATGTTTTTCCCTTGTCACAGCATTCTTTGTAAACCTTAGAAATGGTTGTGCGTGAAAATCTGATAAATAACTGAGCAGATTTTAAAATAATCAGACCGGCCCGTCTGGCACCAACAACCATGCCACGCTCAAAATTGCTTAAATCACCTTTCTTTCCCATTCTGACATTCAGTTTGGAGTTCAGGAGATTGTCTTGACCAGGACCACACCCCTAAATGCATTGAAGCAACTGTCATGTGATTGGTTGAGTAGATAATTGCCTTAATGAGAAATTGAACGGGTGTTCCTGATAATCCTTTAGGTGAGTGTATGTACAGTTTGTGCAAATTCTCAGCTTGTCTAAATTAGAGAGGTAGATAAGTTGGAATGCAAAGTGGCATGGCAATAACAATGGAATAGGTAATACTTGAGCATAACTGTGCAAATAACATAAAAGGAATAACTGATTGTGCAGATGAATATGTGCAAAATAAACCATGGGGCGTGTCAAACAGTTTAAAGACTTCTAGTTCATTGCAGGCATTAACAGCTGCGAACTGGAAGGAGTGGTGGCCAAAGGAGGTATAGGCTTTTGGAGTGACCAGAGAGATGTACCTGCTCTTTACTGCATACTGCTTTAGCATAGGGGTTTTGTATAGTAAGGACTTGTAGATGAGTTAATACCAGTGAGTCAATTATCCAAAGCACTCAGAGCCGCCGGCAAATGTGTGGCGAGCTGGCATTTGCCCAAGTACTTTTCAAAGTGGTGTGGCGCCGCCCCACCACTTTTAAGGCAGTGGAGTTTTGGGCATTCAATGTATGTACTACTATTAAAAATGAACGTGAATTTCTTGTAGTTGAACAAGTTAGTAAAATACTTGTCCAAATTTCAGCCCGTTTACTCTGTTGAATATAACGCACTACCTCAAATGCTGACTGCAACAGGTGAATGCACCTGTCAATCTAACAGTGATCTCGTAGCTACAGCCAACTTGGCCTTAGAGACAGAGCATTGACCACGCCTCTCAACAACTCGAGTCAGGGCACTAGTAGAGCAGATGGTTACTACTAGCGACTTACTGCCTGAAATAGCTGAGGAATTTTTTTGGGGGAAAAAGCAGGTATGTCAAACTCAAACATTTTATTTTGACAAACATCAAACATAAATGCTTCCAACTTATCACAATTAGAAGTGTTAACATCAAAACGTCATACAATCAAAT
This sequence comes from Umbra pygmaea, assembly GCA_016801145.1. NCBI lineage: Eukaryota > Metazoa > Chordata > Actinopteri > Esociformes > Umbridae > Umbra > Umbra pygmaea. The sequence continues at coordinate 6,836 of JACXGM010030975.1, forward strand.
AACCAAATCACTACTAAGCAGATGCTTCTACATTAATCATGTTATGTTGGTTTCTAATGTTGGTTTCTTACAGTAAGTGTACTGCTTATCATATAGAGTTAAAAACAGTATTTTTATACATATTATCTGCTTTGTTGTTTTAAACTACAGTGTTGTTTTTTGCGGTTGCTGTTTTTGGCTTTTATGATTCAGAATTATGAATAAGGTTTGTAGTAGTTTCAATAGGTTTTTGATTCACATGACTCAAAGAGAAAAAAATCAAATCATAAATCTATAGCACCTATGCCATTAGACAAGGCATGTATGGTAAATATAATTGTTACATGCCTACATTTATCTGGATAAATGTAGATTGGATGTGAATGATAACAGTTATCTTTCATCAACAAATCATACAATTAGGACACATACGTTTACCCAAACAAGTTCAGGGAAACTTCAGACTGATCCCCAAGAAAGGCCACAATATGTCACAAAATCTGCCCCACCACTTTTGGACTTGTTGTGCCACCTCTGCAAAGCACACCGAAATGTTATTCAAGTGTTGACCTCAGCATCTGAAGGATTCTGTATGGAGGCATGGTCTTGAACACTTGCCATGTGTTCTCCATCCTCATTACGCATTATAGGAGAAGACTCAGAGCTGTTATCTTGGCAAAGGGAGGTTAAACAAAGTATTAAATGAAGGAGTGCCAATATTGTGCTGCATATATTTCAAAAAAACAATTTTATGATAAGAAATTATTTTTTGTTTATTGAATTGATAGATGTGTGAATATTGTTGGTGAAATATCTAGAGGATAAACTTTTTTTTCTGTTATTTACCAAGGGTGCCAATATTAATGGTAGAGCACTGTACATTGTACTGTATATAACGTATATACTGTAAATTAGGTTACAGCTTATAAGAACTTGTTTTAATGCAAAAGTACACAGACATGTTGTCCCATTGCTGAAAACTGTTAAAGTGTCATGTTTATTCCAGTGGTGTAGGCACGGGTGTGCCAGGGTATGCTTGTGCCACCCAAAGAGACAGCTGGCACACCCAGAAATCAGATGCATAATGCACTTTTTGTTATAGTCTTGGCAAAGTTTTTTTTTCTAAACCTAGTCTATTATGGTCCAATCATAATATTTGTTCATTTTAAATAAATTCTTATTTTTTCGTTAAAAAACAACATCTAGATCCATGTAGGCCTACACATTTAAGTGTATGTGCAAAAATAGCCGCCAACGTGACCCCAGCGAATTTCATGGGAGACTACATTTAGCAGCTAATCTTGAGCGGTATGTGCCAGTGCAGTGCGATACATTGAAATTGTGCGCTTATAGGTACAGACTTTATGCATAGTGTTGCGTTTGTTTGTGAAAGGTATTTCAATGTATGGTCTGTTTGATACGGATCAACATCAATGTATTCCCTTTCACTGTAGAGACCATACAGGTCCTTCTCAAGAAATTAGCATATTGTGATAAAGTTCATTATTTTCCATAATGTAATGATAAAAATTAAACTTTCATATATTTTAGATTAATTGCACACCAACTGAAATATTTCAGGTCATTTATTGTTTTAATACTGATGATTTTGGCATGAAAACCCAAAATTCCTATCTCAAAGAATTAGCATATCATGAAAAGGGTCTCTAAACGAGCTATTAACCTAATCATCTGAATCAACTAATTAACTCTAAACACCTGCAAAAGATTCCTGAGGCTTTTAAAAACTCCCAGTCGGTTTCATTACTCAAAACCGCAATCATGGATAAGACTGCCGACCTGACTGCTTTCCAGAAGACCATCATTGACACCCTCAAGCAAGAGGGTAAGACACAGAAAAAAAATTCTGAACAAATAGGCTGTTCCCAGAGTGCTGTATCAAGGCACCTCAGTGGGAAATCTGTGGGAAGGAAAAAGTGTGGCAAAAAACGCTGCACAACGACAAGAGGTGACCGGACCCTGAGGAAGATTGCGGAGAAGGACCAATTTCAGACCTTGGATGACCTGTGGAAGCAGTGGACTGAGTCTGGAGTACAAACATCCAGAGCCACCGTGCACAGGCGTGTGCAGGAAATGGGCTACAGGTGCCGCATTCCCCAGGTCAAGCCACTTTTGAACCAGAAACAGCAACAGAAGCGCCTGACCTGGGCTACAGAGAAGCAGCACAACAACACAACAACAAATTTTGCATGTCATTCGGAAATCAAGGTACCAGAGTCTGGAGGAAGACTGGGGAGAAGGAAATGCCAAAATGCCTGAAGTCCAGGGTCAAGTACCCACAGTCAGTGATGGTCTGGGGTGCCATGTCAGCTGCTGGTGTTGGTCCACTGTGTTCTATCAAGGGCATGGTCAATGCAGCTAGCTATCAGGAGATTTTGGAGCATTTCATGCTTCCATCTGCTGAAAAGCTTCATGGAGATGAAGATTTCATTTTTCAGCATGACCTGGCACCTGCTCACAGTGCCAAAACCACTGGTAAATGGTTTACTGACCATGGCATTACTGTGCTCAATTGGCCTGCCAACTCTCTTGACCTGAACCCCATAGAGAATCTCTGGGAAATTGTGAAGAGGAAGTTGAGAGACGCAAGACCCAACACTCTGGATGAGCTAAAGGCCGCTATCGAAGCATCCTGGGCCTCCATCACACCTCCGCAGTGCCACAGGCTGATTGCCTCCATGCCACGCCGCATTGAAGCAGTCATTTCTGCAAAAGGATTCCTGACCAAGTATTGAGTACATAACTGAACATATTTATTTGAAGGTTGACTTTTTCTTTTTTTTTGTATTACAATCACTTCTTTTATTGGTCAGATGAAATATGCTAATTCTTTGAGATAGGAATTTGAGCTGTATGCCTAAATCATCAGTATTAAAACAATAAATGACCTGAAATATTTCAGTTGGTGAAATATATATATCTAAAATATATGAAAGTTTAATTTTTATCATTACATTATGGAAAATAATGAACTTTATCACAATATGCTAATTTCTTGAGAAGGACTTGTAGATTGAGTATTCTTTTTACTCCTACAGTACTTGTTAAACAACCAAGAATTGTAACATTAATCAATTTACACACCCTGTACATTTGTTATTTGCTCCCATGACCATTTAACACTGTCAGATTTGCAAATGAAAGAATACAATAAAAAAAATTGATATACACGATCAGCATGAAGCAACATTGGTTTAATGGAATACACAATTGTAATTATAGTCAGTAGCATCGATGAGACTGAGGCATTTATAAATACACTGGTGGCATTTTATTTTCAGCTTTCCTTCCTGCTTTATGCCTGGTTTATATCTGTTTATGCTTTTCAACTTTCTCTAAAATTATCATTCACTACAGTTCAGCGAAATATGCGGCTCTCATAGACTTGTCTGTGTCTGCGATTGGTCCTATGGTGCACACACCGCCGCTTTTATATGAACGCGCTTGTCAGTAGATTTGGAAATCCTAGGTTGATTTAATGAATTGATAACCACTGTCGTGCCACCTCGTATTAAGATCGCAATTGTTAGGTTTAGTGAATATATGAAAGGAAATCTAGGGCATGTGAATTCATAGTATAGGCCTCTGTTATGTAGAGAAAAATCGATGTGGCACACCAAGTTTTTTAGATGCACACCCAAATATTTTTTTCTGGCTACGCTACTGGTTTATTCAAAGTTGGTTATTGTTTTTCAATTACACACTAATTCAATTTGCGTGAATTTTTTCATATTGTGCACCGATCAAAGTTCTATCAATGTAGGCTAACATCATTTGTAAATTCTCTGGCAGTTTTGCAAACACAGATTAAGCCTAGTCCTGGAAAAAAGTAATTTTAAGGGGTTAATTGATGATAGTATATTGCTTCTTTGCTGGTGTTTTGAATGTATTGGAAGTGGAACTGCATTGGATCAGAGGTGGACATTTACTTGAGTAAAAGTACTTTTCTGAGTTCACAAGTTTTGAAAAGTCCCTACTTAAGACCAAATTGATCAGGTAAAGGGAGTTCTTATCTTAACAGGAACCTATAAAACAATTTGAAAGAGTAAAGGAAATATCAATCATGGTCACCGGTAAGATGTGAACTCCTTTTAGCTGATTAATTTGGTAGAGACTAGTTACTCAGGAAAGTACTTTTACTCAGTACTTTGTCCACCACTGCATTGGACCTTTCAAAACTGTTAGTAGTGCCTTGTCAGCTGTAGGTGAAGAATGAGGAGTCAAATGCAGGTTTCTGGCATTCAGTATTTATTCTCAGACTGCATATACGCCAGTTCAAATGTATTGCGGAGCAAACAAACTTCCACGTAAGGTTCAACGAAGGTATAAATATATATTATATAGAAAACAAGAAATGCGGTCTTCAGACGCAGTATACAGCAGCATATATAACAATCACCCAAAGCTCTCATTTGCAGACAAGGGCATGTTATACCTGCAGGAAAAAACACAGGTGTATCGAATTAGCCCAAATGAGAGAACTGTGATTACAGTGGCTTCAGAAAAAAGGAGAACCTGACCGTCTGATCCCTGTCGAGTCAGTAGAGGGCATCCTGGGCTAAGACCATATGACATGCCTTGTGATTACTGTCACAAAGCCCCATTTGTCCCACTCCATAGATATTTAGAATGAGATGTATAGCATATTGTATAGCCTACCAATAATGGCAGTCACTCTCAAATTACTTAATTAAAAATTCTAACAAAATAATACAGATTTATATCAGCCAAATTAAGCCATGGAGACTTACTGATGGTATTACTAAGGATATTATTAATGTGACTCAGTGTCCACAACAGCCTACCGCACAGGGTTGTATGACAAATACAGAGTTCCAAATCTGACACTGTCAACATGCCAGCACTGCAGGAGTCAATCATCACAGTAATTTTATCACATATGTTTGCCAATCAAATAAAAAAATATTTCTCATTTCAAAAACATTAGCTCAACCCATAGTCTTCTCTTCTTGGTAGCATTGGAATAACTCAAATTAAAAAAATGCTTGGACAAAAGCCATGGTGAAGTAACAAAGTTTTTATGAATAAATAAATAAATAATGCAGAATAAGTTTTGAAACATCTCCATATAGAACTAATAAAACTATTTTACCAGTCTCTCTACTGGCTTTAGGTCTGTTGTTATTACAGCAATAATATCTGCATTTAGACTAACAGAAAGAATTTTTGCACACAAGTTCAACTCTTGTTTGAGATGGTTGGACATGATCTGCATTTGGCCAAAGAGATTGGAATTCATATACTGTCCACCCATGTGAAAATTAATGAGAAATGGAGCCTATTACATTATTCATTATTAAAATGTATTTACTTTGATTGGTTTTTGGTTTAATGCAGTTAGATCATCTTTAAACTAAAACTTTTTGGGGGTGTTTTTGATGTGAAGACAAATAAATAAATTAATATGTGGAAATTTAAAAAAAAACTATTCTTAATTTGTCTAGTAATGTAATCTTTTCTTATATAGATTACAAAAATGGAAAACAAAGTATTTTGAGCCTTGAATTTTAAGAATAAAGCAAAGGCCATTATTAATTTTTTTTCATTTTTGGTTTCAAATAGCAGCAAAAATATACTGGTATCATCTATTTACAAGTGTCTACTAGGCAAAACCGCAGCTTACCTAAAATCATTAATCTACAGAGCAACACCCTCTCTTAATCTGCATTCAAGCAGGTATATCTCTCTGATACCTGATATCTCTCTGATACCTGATATCTCTCTGATATTTCTCTGATACCTGATGTATCTCTGATACCTGATAACTCTCTGATACTTGATATCTCTCTGATACCTGATATCTCTCTGATACCCGATATCTCTCAAATTTTTCTCTGATACCTGATGTATCTCTGATACCTGATATATCTCTGATACCTGATATCTCTCTGAAACCTGATAACTCTCTGAAACCTGATAACTCTCTGATACCTGATATCTCTCTGATACCTGATATCTCTCTGATACCTGATATCTCTCTGATAGCTGATAACTCTCTGATACCTGATATCTCTCTGATACCTGATATCTCTCTGATACCTGATAACTCTCTGATACCTGATATCTCTCTGATACCTGATATCTCTCTGATACCTGATATCTCTCTGATAGCTGATAACTCTCTGATACCTGATATCTCTCTGATAGCTAATATCTCTCTGATACCTGATATCTCTCTGATAGCTGATAACTCTGTGATACCTGATATCTCTCTGATACCTGATATCTCTCTGATATTTCTCTGATTCCTGATG
>JACXGM010030976.1:0-13109 GCA_016801145.1 Umbra pygmaea
CAAAACGGAAACTTGCAGGTAACTGAGTATTGCCCTTGGGTGGTAAAATGTTTAATTGCTGTCACAGCGAAATTAATTTAATTGCTTAAAAAAAATGTATACGCAACCTGCATTAGTTTAATCGATAACAATTGAACGTGATCGACGAAATTCTTAATGATCAATTGTCGATCGTCGATTAATCATGCCCATCCCTAATTGTGAGGGAATTTAATTGTTTCCCATCTAGCCTAATTCTATCCATTTGTCAACTATCACAACAATACCAAATAACTATTATGTATCTAATAAATATGTGAGAGGTTATTGTGCTGTTCTCCAATTACCATACAACTGTTTACAAATGTGCGCTGCATTTGTAAACAGTTGTGTTCAGTATATGAAGGGAAACATATCAAGCAATGCTGTCAAAATCCCTATGGGATTAAAGTAAATGTCATATAAATGACTGGCTTTTCATTTGTCAAATCAATGAGGGGTCCCTATATTATAGTTTGAGTAGTCAAATTATTCAATCAAACCAAAAGACAACAGGGCAAACAGATTACAGAGTCACAGCTTCAGTCAAAATAATAGCCACCAGCATGATAGTAGACTTCTTGAGACTCATTCAGTTACATCATCAAGTAATAGTATTTAATGTCAGTTTTCAGGTAATAGAAATGGTTCTTCATTCCCCAGCAGGTGAGCTTCCGTACCCTCTGCTCCTCGTCCTCACCAAATTCATTCTATGATGTAATCACGCTTCCTGGCATAGCATAAAATGGCCCTTGGCGTCTTGGGTCACAACATAATGAATGTGCTTTCTGATAAGGAAAATGCTTTCATCTGTTGTGCTCTACTTTCCTTTGTGCACAACTCTGGCAACCAAAACGTTTAACTGTAGGGATGTGGGATGAGAGAGAGATGAGGAAGCACCCATCAAACAGTTAAAACAGTATGACCACCCTTTGACAGGTGGAATCGAGCCTTCCTATTGGCTGAGCCGATGTGGGATGGATATGGGGTATGTGGAGGAGAATATGGGAAGGGTAATTGGTGGGGTTAGAGGGTTGATAATTTATTGCAGTTGGAGCCAGTATACTTGACTTGTTAATTGTGGTAAAAAGAATTTCTCTGCATAGGATGATGTATGTTATTCAATGCATATGATAAATAAACAACTTTGACTTTTGACTTGACTTTGACTAAATTGTTATGATTTGTAAAGGTAATTGGGTAATTATGGCTAACAGGACCCAGATACATTCAACGGAAGTGTCTCGAAACAATGCACCTGTTTTCCCACAGCTAATAGAAGAGCTGCTTTATGCAGATGGAACATTTATGATTTATGTATGTCTGTGCCACATGCCACTTTACATATGTAGCCATAATGTGTGATCAACAATTACTAATATTGATGAGTCAGCACCAGATGTTGCTGATTAAATTCATAAAATGAGCCTACCTGTCACAATGATGGTGTAGAGAGATGGAGACCAAAATGCAGGGAGTTGAGTTCTGTTTTTTTTTTAAACACTCCACAATAAAGACCATAAATGTAGCATTCAGAAACAGCTGATGAACATGATGTATTGTAGGAGCTGCACAACAGATACATATATATATAGCTTTACTATGCACCAACACTGCACAGACGGGAGTAGATAATATACAGAGCGTACGCCTGGCTCAACCATACCATACTATATACATTACTTACAAATATAGTGGTGACGGCACTCATAGTAATAAATATCCATCAGCTCTACTCCACAATATTGTACAGGGATCCTCACATGAAAACATTCCAACATAAAGATGTACAAACCTTCAATGATGCGCACCGACCCTCCAGAACACCAAGTCTATATAGCCACCTTGATTCCTCATTACCAACTGGTCTGGGTAGTTACCCAGAACCCCATTCATGCATAAAGAGTAATCAAGTGCCAGCTATATATGTCATTGTCCAGAAGGTGGCGCGCCAAACTCAAATACATACAAATACTCAAACATGTCCATACACCATGTAATCCTTCCAATGACTGTGGGGACCCAATAGTGGTGACACTACCAGAAGAAATGTGAAAATATACGGTTCTTTTTTTACTTCTCTATCTGTAGCAAGATTGCAAAAATATATCATTTCAAAATTCATGTTCAATTTCTAGCCAGATAAGTATGGCATGTTATTCTTCGTAAAACAAATTCAGAGTATTGATGTTATAAACAATGTGTACAGCACATTTCAATGAGTTCTGTGACAGATGTACGATGGAAAGGTGCCAACTGTTTGCTTTTTCCCTCCTGGCATTTATTACCATTGCAGACTCTTCAGGTAAGACATATTATTATTTCTAAATGTATCATCTTAAAAAAAATGTTAAACAGTAAATAAAAAGAACCTCATCAAAACTATTGCATGAGTGTAAACAATATACTGTATATTAAAAAAAAGTGGTTATTAATCCCAATGTTTCTATTTCTATCTATCTCTTCTTATTGTTCAATGTTCTCAATTTCCTGTCATTTTCAAAGACCCGAATAGTTTTAAAAAAAGTGTGACAGGGTACCGGGGTGAAGACATCACACTGGATTGTAAATTGCTCACTGGCCATCTCATTCAGGTTGACTGGCATTGGACAAGTGGAAACAATAACGTAAAAACAAAGATAGCTCTTAATGACCCTCAAATAGGGCCGATCTTTTATGATTCACCTCTAAAGGAAAAGTTGGTATTTTCTGATGATTCCTCACTTACTATAAAAAATGTGGAGATGAATGATACTGGGACATACACCTGTGTGATGACAACATTCCCTAGTGGCTCATTTGAAAGAGACATCACACTCACTGTACTGGGTAAGTCTGGAACTCTAAATACATGTTTATTCAGCCTGACAATCAGTTCAGTCCTAGATTAAAGAGATTACATTGTTTTTCACAGATCCTCCTCAATCATCTGGTGTGATCATTAGAATAGTGATTTCAGTCCTCCTGTTAATCATTACCATGACCACCATAACCTACGTCTTCATTGCCAGGAAGAGGTACAGTATAATGTACACCCCATGTAGCACAATGGAATAGAACAAGCTGGATAAATACAGTTTTGCTCTAAGGTTTGTGAATCCTTCAGAATGTTCTATATTTCTGCATAAATCTGACCTAAAACATCAGCAGAATTTCACACAGAGGTCCTAAATGTTAAAAAAGTGAACCTGGTTAAACAAATGAGACGAAAATATTATATTTTATTCATTTTTATAATATATAAAGGAAAATGATCCATTATAACATACCTGTAATTGGCAAAAGTATGTCATATTTATGCGAAAATATAGACAATTCTCAAGGGTTCACTGACTTTCAAGCCCTCCTGTATGTGCTATGGTCACAAGGCTCAGACTTTCTGTACCTAGAATAAAAAAACAGCTGTAGTCAGCACTTTCACCCACAGAGCTCTGTTATTTTGGAATGATCTACAGATGTTACTCATCTAATTTTGAGGCACTCATACCGCGTCAATGTAAGGTACATTAAATGAACATGTAATGGTTGAAAATGGTTTAAAATTACCTGAAAGTGCAGCCACATTTTACTGTGCAATACATGATCTGATCACAATGTTTAATAGATATTATTGTATACAAACAGACATTTAGTTTTTTAGATAATATTGTATTCAAACAAACATCACATTTTTAAAAGTAACTCACAAAAACTTGTGTACGCCGTGCATCAGGAAAAGAAACTGCTGTTTTTTGCAAACATCTTCGCTAGCAACATGTTCACTGGACGTGTAGTATATTGCTTAAGTACCCGCCTAAATCATTGAGTTCACTTCTTTGGCTTGACAGTAATTCTTTAATAGAAGCTCCTAGTTTTTCTTTTCCACCTATTCGGTGGTATAATACCCACACTCAAGATCATTGCAAACAATTTTAATTATAAGGTTTCGTTCAGACGGAAAGCTTATCATCAAAACAGACTTTGCCTCAGGGAATAGCCCACAATTCATAGCGTTGTGACACGTAACACAGGGGTTAACAGGGAAAAGCCGGAAGGGACAGAAAAATCCTGACAAACTTGCCTTATAAGAGCAGAAAAAATAACAGTAAATAAACAAGCATGGGAGGAGCAATCCTGATGTTAACATGGAACACATTAACTCAGGGGAATGCAATCACCTTATTACCCACCTATTTTATTTAACTATTTCAATTTATTTATTTATGATGCTGTTTTTACCAAAAAGAGTACATTGATTAGACAAGTATAGATGATTATTAACAATTATCTCTCGTCCACTCAGTAGGACTAAAGTCACTAAAGTCTATGAGGGTTCAGGGCTTATGGTTTAGGGGCGACATTGGGATTGGGCCATTGGACTTGTAAATACACAAACACAGTTGAGAAATAATACTGATGTTTTCCTCAGAAATCTTCACAGGGCACTTAGTATAATGTTTAAAGCATCTGCCTTTCCGCCAGCGTTATGGGCTCGAAACACTAGTTGGGATAGTTTTTGTGGAGAAAAAACAATCAAACGAATTTAACATCTTTTGATGTTTCAAAAGTTCCAGTATGAAGGCTTTAGTTTAAGAAATTTGATTTCCTCAAATTGAATACCTGAAGTAATCTTTTATTTTAGCCAATGTCGTTTCCAGTGACTTATCTATATTGTAAAATATTTGAAGATTAATTGATGTTAAATTAAAAGCAACTGAAGGATACAATGTTTGAGTGGCTCATCACAGTTTTTACACAAACGAACATCCAGGCAAAGCTAAATTCATCTTCATCTGCAAATGACGTCGAAGGAGAAACAGCAGCCAATCAGATGTACTGTACAGTACTGTATGTTGGGTCTTCTTCAATACCAACAAGAAAGCAGAAGAAAAAAATGAGGTGCTAACAAGTACAACAAGGAATTAAAATCATTGGAATGAAATCAATGATTTAGAGATTGGCAAATACTTTTTGTGAATGTAAGCTGTAAAAATAATACTGTAAACTTCCGAAACAGTAAAAAACGTTTGATATTTGTTTGTTTTATCTCCACAATAAATATCCTTACTTGCGTTTTGAACCTGAAATGTCTTTTATGTAAAACCAGTGACTACTCCATTAGGTTATGTGTCCTCTAAAGAATGTGTGGAAAAAAATCAGTATTACTTCATGGAGTACTGAGTACACCTGCGTTCATGTATTTTCTTAAAATTCAGGTAATATCTTTATGAATTATTTTTGGTGAGTTTCTCTGAAAAACGTGATGTCTCTTTGAATACAATAACATGTAAAACACTTTAATGATACAGATATATTACGCTATGTTAAGCAAGTCAAATTATAAATGGCTATGAGCCAAACACAGCTTTGGATTAACAAATGTTGTGCACACCGATGCTACCTGGTGGCCAAACCTTACATATGTACCAGCCATGGTAGGTGGATCTTAATTGGGGATGCCGGGCTCGCATTACATTCGGGAATGGAGTGAATTGATCTTAGTTAGGGATGACGGGCTTGCATACATTTTGGCACCGAAGTGAATGGATCTTAATTTGGGACGCCGGGCTCGCATTACATTGGGGACCGGAGTGAATCAAACGGTGTGTAGCACATCAAACCCATTGTGTGATACCGTTCTGTTTCCCCCAGTCCAGATGGTAATGCAAGCCCGGGTGTAAATAGATACATAGGCTACTTACACCCGAACAATACCTCAACGTTTGAGATTGAGAAGTTGCCTCTCGGATGAATCAGTACAGATCAGCCGCGGTCGGTGGATCTTAATTGGGGATGCCGGGCTCGCATTACTTTCAGGAGCGGAGTAATTGGATCTTAATTTGGGACACCGGTGTACATTGCCCATGGGCAGAAGCTATTTGCACCTGGGGTGTAAATAGCCTATGTATATATTTACACCCGGGGTGTAAATATTCCATGTGTTCATGCTATTTGCACCCAGGTGTCCAATATCCAACCACTTAAGTACAAATACTTAAAATGATCCCACCTCAATACAATTTGCATTGACCTACATTTACTTTGACTATTATATGGTAAGCACCCTATGATTTACAAAAAAGGAAAACTTTCATCCCTAAACTTACTCAAAGTTAAACATGATCTAACAAAAAACACTAACCCCAAACTTAACCTTAATTTTAACCATGACCTAACAATAACATTAACCCCAAGCAAACCCTAAACTTAACCAGCCATCGAACCAATCATAGAATCAATCTTTGGAACTGTTGAGGCACGTAGCTACATGTATCAACTTTTGTATCCTTTGGCACCATTGATGCGCGTAGCTACATGTATCAACTTTTGTATCCTTTGGCACCATTGATGCGCGTAGCTACATGTATCAACTTTTGTATCCTTTGGCACCATTGATGCGCGTAGCTATATGTATCAACTTTTGTATCCTTTGGCACCATTGATGCGCGTAGCTACATGTATCAACTTTTGTATCCTTTGGCACCATTGATGCGCGTAGCTACATGTATCAACTTTTGTATCCTTTGGCACCATTGATGCGCGTAGCTATCTGTTTCGCATTAAGTCATTTATTTGGGTTGGTGTTATTAGCCACCATGTGGCTATTCAATAAATGGTTAGGTTTAGGGTTAAGTTTGGGGTCAGTGTTATTGTTAGGTCATGGTTTAAGTTTAGGGTTAGGGATGAGAGTATTCCTTTTTTGCAAATCATAGGGTGCTTACCATGTAATAGTCAAAGTAAATGTAGGTCAATGCAAATTGTATTGGGGTGGGATTAGTTAAACTACTTGCACTTAAGTGGTTGGATACTGTAATAAACACCCCAAAAATGTATAAAGAACACTGTTTATTCTAAAAACTGGATAATGAGGTTCTTTTAACTGGCAACGGTACAGACTCTTAATCAAGGCAGAACATAACCAAAACGTTGCATGGGTCAGACCAGAATAAACAACACTAGAATATAGGCTAAAGCACAGAGGGGAAATCCAAGGCAGAATAATAAATACAACGCAAAGGTCAAAACCGTAATAACAATACATAATGGAATGCTCAGAATCAGGAAGTTTAATACTCACAATACCTCGCGATGAGGCACTGTGTTTGTGTAGCTTAAATACAGTGAGTGTGAGCAGGTGTTCAGAATCAGGATGATTGAGTCCGGTATTGGGAAATGTAGTTCTGAGGAGGCCTGACTAGGAAGCTGTAGTCCACAGGAAGTAGCACTGGGGAATGGGAATTGTAGTTCAGTGAAACACAAACCAAGGAAGTGGCAGTGTCCAGAGAAGGGGAACTGGGAAACGTTACAGATACTTATTTTCCACCATACTTTACCAATAAATCCATTAAAAATCCTACAATGTGATTTCCTGGACATTTTTTCTCATTTTGTCTCTCATAATTGAAGTGTACCTATGATGAAAATTACAGGCCTCTCTCATCTTTTTAAGTGCGAGAACTTGCACAATTGGTGGCTGAATAAATACTTTTTTGCCCCACTGTACTGTAGACTATTTACACCCCGGGTTCAAATTGCTTCTGCCTTGTTTTAATCTAAGGAATGCTCCCCCTAATTTCTCTGGTGTCCTGTTTAATTTCAGGACTACCTAAGACCTCAGACCACACCTAAGAATAACCTGGTCATTAACTCCAAGGCAATTCTGACCAAAGTCACCATCACTGTCCAGAGCCCTCCTGGTTGTTCCTGTATATTGACCCACTGGCCATCTGAACATTAATGTGTCTCAAATAGGTCACATCATCTTAAGACCCAGCACAGTCAGGAGAGGACTGGCCACCTAAGAAGCATCACCATCAGATGTGTTGAAAGCAGCCATTTCTTCCTACGATCCAGAATTAATGTGTATTGAATAAACATTTTCACACAATTAATTTATGTTGTGCATAGAAATGAATTAATTGTCACGCTTACTGGAGAGTCCTGTCATGCTTCACGGAGCGTGGCTGCCATCTTGTGTCTACCCCAAGACCAAGACTGCATAACCATAAATGTACTTTTTCTACAAGGTCATCAATCTAGTAATTTCAGCTGTTAGCAATGAACTCATCCATCATGGTATTTAGTAGGGGTTGCACGGTTTACAAAACCCATGGTTTGGTTCGTTTGATGGTTTTAGGGTCACGGTTTTTGATTCTGTATGGTTCTTGTTGTTATATTTTCTTTTAATCTTAACACTCCAGAAATATACTCCAGCATTTGATATATATCTTAATTATCCACAATTTAGGGTACAGTATTAAAAGATAGTTATATCATGTAATCATGCACAAACAGAATTTGAATTATTACAGAATAACAATTGAAATAACTTGCATTTATCAAACTTCCAACTTCAGTGTAGCTCTTACAACAATATACATGACGTAACCTTGCAGCACTCCACACTCCACTGTTGAGGAGTGATCGGCTCTGCTCACGGCATCTCAAAATCTGACGAAAACCTTTTAAACTGACCTTTGTCGATCTGAAATGAAGATAGATTCAGCAACTGTATGGCCTATTTCTCGCTTAAAATGTTTTCACGTTTCGGTGAGAATATGAGATTGTATTCAGAACGCCATTAGAGTCTGTTTTGAAATTCGGGAGCAGCCAGACCCACTTAACGTGTTCGTCCAATCAGCTGCCATGTGTTGCGTTTGTCACTCTCATCCCGCTTGTCATTTCTGGTAAGTGTTTTAACATAGGTGTTGAAAGTGTTCACAATGGCAAGAAGTGGTTTGTGACATTAGCAGTGTACCAACAAACTGTGCGACACATGCGCATCAAACTGAGACAAGTGAACCAAACGATTCTGATGTTTTTTTATAAAACGTGGCACCCCTAGTATTTATATCTCCACCTTCCTGTTTACAGTGTCAGTCACACTCATAGGGTGAGCATTCAGTTTGGTTACAATTGCGGAAGTGCCTTAAACCTACATTCTATCTGAATTCAAGCTGGGGGCGATACGTGTGGTTGCAAAAGAGGTCGGTTTCTGTAGAAGTCTATGAGAAAGTCAGCCACTTCTCAATTGATTTATTACCTCAGTAATAAGTTTCCCTCACTCATGTTACGTCCAGTACTATATACGGTCTATGGTCATACTGTTGTTTCCATATGTAAACTGTGTTTATGCTGCTTTATGCTCTCCTGAAATAAAGAGCTGTATAGGTCTGTAGCATAAATTGTATAATCACTGGATGGAGCCATGTGGGACGTCACTCATTGGTTTGTGAAGAGCTGATTTGGGTCATTGAATTTGCCGTTACGGGCGCAGACATCTTGGTTGCGGATGTGACAATTTTAGATGAGAGGGAAGAGTATTCTAACTGGATTTCTTTGATTTGTTATTATTATTTTTAAATTATTACTAATTCACTTTCTGACATTATTTATATTTGTGTACATCAAATATATAGCCTACTAAAAATGTACTGTTATAGCTGCTATAGAGGTCAAAAGTGAAAGTGAGTCAAGTGACTCGCTGAGAAGCAAGCAGCAGATAGAGTGACTGTTTTAATTTTACTATTGGAGTCACTAAAATAGAAACCGCTGTGATGTGGTTAGGACACATTTGCTGTGGAGAAGGCAAGATAGGTTATTCAGATTGTTGGCAAGATTATTGCAGCCTGATTACTAGCATATACACTCACCTAAAGGATTATTAGGAACACCCGTTAAATTTCTCCTTAATGCATTGATCTACTCAACCAATCAAATGGCAGTTGCTTCAATGCATTTAGGGGTGTGGTCCTGGTCAAGACAATCTCCTGAACTCCAAACTGAAGGTCAGAATGGGAAAGAAAGGTGATTTAAGCTATTTTGAGTGTGGCATGGTTGTTGGTGCCAGACGGGCCGGTCTGAGTATTTCACAATCTGCTCAGTTATTGGGATTTTCACGCACAACCATTTCTAGGGTTTAAAAAGAATGGTGTGAAAAGGGAAAAACATCCAGTATGCGGCTGTCCTGTGGGCGAAAATGCCTTGTTGATGCTAGAGGTCAGAGGAGAATGGGCCGACTGCTTCAAGCTGATAGAAGGGCAACTTTGACTGAAATAACCACTCGTTACAACCGAGGTATGCAGCAAAGCATTTGTGAAGCCACAACACGCACAACCTTGAGGCAGAAGACCCCACCGGGTACCACTCATCTCCACTACAATTAGGAAAAAGAGGCTACAATTTGCAAGAGCACACCAAAATTGGACAGTTAAAGACTGAATAAATGTTGCATGGTCTGATGAGTCTCGATTTCTGTTGAGACATTCAGATGGTAGAGTCAGAATTTGGCGTAAACAGAATGAAAACATGGATCCATCATGCCTTGTTACCACTGTGCAGGCTGGTGGTGGTTGTGTAATGGTTTGGGGGATGTTTTCTTGGAACACTTTAGGCCCCTTAGTGCCAATTCGGCATTGTTTAAATGCCACGGCCTACCTGAGCATTGTTTCTGACCATGTCCATCCCTTTATGGCCACCATGTACCCATCCTCTGACGGCTACTTCCAGCAGGATAATGCACCATGTCGCAAAGCTCGAATCATTTCAAATTGGTTTCTTGAACATGATAATGAGTTCACTGTACTAAAATGGCCCCCACAGTCACCAAATCTCAACCCAATAGAGCATCTTTGGGATGTGGTGTAACGGGAGCTTCGTGCCCTGGATGTGCATCCCACAAATCTCCATCAACTGCAAGATGCTATCCTATCAATATGGGCCAACATTTCTAAAGAATGCTTTCAGCACCTTGTTGAATCAATGCCAAATAGAATTAAGGCTGTTCTGAAGGTGAAAGGGGGTCAAAAACAGTATTAGTATGGTGTTACTAATAATCCTTTAGGTGAGTGTATTTTCAAGCCAAACATCTCTGATGTGGTTTTGACGATCAGAAAAGTAATTTACTTTAGCAATACTGAAATAGGCTAATGTTGTCAAGTGCGTTTCTGTGGGGTTCAGTACTCAAATTACGTGGGAGCCAGAGTGAGCTGAGCTCCCATAGAATGAGGACAGACTCCCATGAATGGAACAAAGTAAAAAATCGGAGGGGGTCTTTCATATCTGAAGGTATCTTCCATATGTGGCATTGTAAATTAATTTAACAATGCTCATTATCCAACCGCGGTAAAGATACTTTTATATTCCCACATTCACACATTCGCATGCTCCACGGTTACGACATACCGTATTCGGCCGTACTGACTGCTGAGTGCTGAATGTCGGACAAGAAATACTGTAGCTATAGGTGAAAGGAGTAGTTAGGGACCAGCGTAAAAGTGCACCACACAGAGTTTCGGTTTCTCTACGAGAGATTACACATTTCATTTATTAAATAGCTTTTTTGAAAGTTTAAATATTTATCCCAAGAACCAACAGTACACTCTTTATAATGCCATCTAACAGTCACAAGGCATGCTTTTAATCAAATATTAATTGTTGACCTTTATGGAATGTAGTAAAGCTATAATAGCACCCCAGGTAGCAGACATAGTTGGCCCACATCTGGCGTTAAGCTGGCACAGGTGGCATTCAGCCGGCACTGGCATACGGCATGTGAACCGAACATGGCCCAGGTGTGGCAGAGGTGGCACTGGCTTTAATGTGGCAAACAACATGTGGGCCAGTTACTGACCAAAGTATTTGGCCCAAATACCTCTGGGCCACATATGTGTGGCCGGTCTTGTACCACAGTCAAATGATATAAGTAAAAAATTGTAGTCAGCAAAAAACTAAAGATCTAACCAAGTGAATACATTTTATATTTAGTATGTACGCATGTATGCATGTATGCTTGTATACTCACTACAAAAAAATTGGGTTGTCAGAACTATTTACATTTTGACAAGGTTTAAACATTTGATTATGACTTGGATACAACTTTTATTTAATTTTAAAGCCCATTGTTTTAAAACATAATGCTTGCGCATGTGATAGACCATTGGTCCTAATAGTTTAATCTGGGATGGAGAATTAATCAAATAATATTGTTTGGGTGTGATGTTCTTAGGGAAAACACATTTACATGCTTTAAGTTGTAAGTATAGATTGTTCAATCCACATTTGTCAAGCACAAAAATACTATAAATATAAATATTACAGTAATAAATATTACTGTAATACAATAATGTCATTCAAATATATTGAATTTTGTTAAAACATAATGCACATTAAATCATATTTGAGCCGATTTCACAAAGGTACGAAAAGATATTCCGTTTATTTATTCTGTGAATCTATGTGACTGGGCTCTCACTCCGGTACAGTAGGTGGCAGTATATGCACCTTTTCAGGCGGTTGCGATCTGCCAGAAAACTGAAGAAGAGAAATCGGTGCCCCAGTTTTTTCTCTCTCCAGTTTGAAAGAACGTTCGAGTAATGGGTGGACTCGACGAAGTTGCAAATTGCAATTGCTACCTTCAGGAGTAAGTAACACCTTATATTATAACGTTACTAAATAAATAATTTTGTTTATGTTGCGTTTTTCAATGAACATTTTCCATGGTTTAAGTTAGCTTTCTGTAACTTTAACCGAACTTTAGCTAACTAACCTAGCTAGCTAGCTAGCTAGCCAGATAGGGAACATTCCATGAACACAATCTCAAAAATTTGCTAGCAAGGGCAAATAGCTTGTTTAACAATGTTTAGCCCATAGAAATTAAATCTATAGAAGCCTTATTGAACTGTTTTGCTTGGTCATTTCCATTTCTATGGTTTACCCTTTAGCTGGCAACAAGCAGAGTTGGGTAAATTACTTTTACATTTTTTTAAACTAATATCATTAGTGTAATCTTTTTAAAAGTAACTATCCCAACTATTGCTACAAGTGAGCCTAAAAGTTAAACATACAATATGTAATTTTTTGGCCGCCAGGGGGCTCTCAATCAAAACAATAACAAAAGATGTACTTGGATGACGCATGGATGTATTAATAACAGGATGGAACGATCTCATTCATTTCAACGGAGAGCGCTTGAAGCCCAATTGAACAACTTTTTAAAATGATAGCCGAGCATACTGCGCAGCCTCAGCTGAGCGTGATGACGTAGATGTGATGTGAGCAACGTCTCTGAAAGCGGTAATTTTTATGTTAGACGCGCCTGAAGAATCTGCTCC
>JACXGM010030977.1:0-13109 GCA_016801145.1 Umbra pygmaea
TATACAATATCCCAGATATCGATTTTTTGTTTGAGCAAGAAAATCAATGTCTGGGATATTGTATATAATTTGCGGGTGGCAGAAAGCCGCAATTACAATGCGGGAGACTTTCAGGACATCCGAAAGACTTTAGATGTCTGCAACACACACACTAAATAGGCCTATCAAACTCTCACTCAAACAACTATACAATATACAGACCAGAAAATACAGCCCAACAGAGCTCAGGCATAGACCAAACCAGAGAGATAGAAACAAACAAAAGATGGCACATTTTATATAGATAAAGGGCATGATGGGATGGATTATTATTGGAACCAGGTGATCCAGATTGATAAGTGGTGATTTGGACTTATTTGCACCACCTGTGGGGAACAGACAAACGGAACAGAAAAATCACACAGAACAGGACAGAAACACAGCACAGAGAACACTAACACAGACCAGGGTGTGATGGTGGTGAAAAGGCTCTGAACGTACCCTTGCTAGCAGCCCGCATGTCAGTTCGCCCTGCCCAATACCGAGCTCGAACCCACGGCCATCTGCTCCGCAACAGTCGACACAGCCCTGCTTGCAACGTACCATCCAAGTGAGCTATACAAAAGGTACCAATTGTATAGCTCGTCGGCAACATTTCAAGATTGCTGTGGGGTGAGATTACAGTACGTTCTTAACTCCGTTACAAGGGCACACAGAATCATTGATACACTTAGACTGGAGGACATAACATATTGATAATATTTTCTAACCGGTTTCTTGAAGACTACATTTTCTAGCAGAGATAAACAAAATAGATTGTTTAAGTGGACCAAAATTCAGCACTCTAGTAAGTTCTTTGGAACAAAAAACACACAAGATGCACCTTCCCTGTGTGTGCGGCTTTGTGAACCCAAAAGGCAGAGGTCTATACTGTGTGGCCTACTGATGCTACAGCTGGAGGTAACGTCTCATCTTGCTTCTGAGTGGGTCAGACTGGGACCAAATGAAACCCAGGAAAGTGGAGATGACTCAGAACAGAAGCACAAAGGATGAGACAGAGAACAATGAAAAGAGAAGAAGAGACTGGAGGTGAGCAGCTTGGTTGCAAACAAAATCTGATGTGTCCTTCCTTTATGTTGTACAAATTTGAACACATCTTAGTACAATTTGGGCAAAAGGACAGATGTTCTATTTTTTTACATTTTCAAAAATGTTCATACCAGAGAATGTCAATTCTGGTTTTATATTTATATGTTTCCAATTATTTTCACTGCCAACATTTACTTGTTCTAGGCCTATTTCCAACCTCAGTATATTTTGTATTCCACAATTACATAATATTATTATGTAAAGTTAGAGTGGGATATTTTCATCATGGAAAGTCAA
The DNA here is from genome assembly GCA_016801145.1 of Umbra pygmaea. Lineage (NCBI taxonomy): Eukaryota > Metazoa > Chordata > Actinopteri > Esociformes > Umbridae > Umbra > Umbra pygmaea. The sequence goes on from JACXGM010030977.1 coordinate 1,366, forward strand.
AGAAAGGATGATGAAAGTTTTCACTCAGTTTGAAAGGTTATATAAACTACTACATCAATCACCTGTCAGATATCACACCAAATGTTATAGTGGTTTTTACAGAATTGCGTGATCACACACACTCATAGGCAATTTTTAATTAAAAGACAGAACAAGGAGTCTTTTCAATTCATATCAAGGAAATTAAGAATGACACCATGATTGAAGTGTATAGACAATATTCCAGTATTTACAGTGTGACATATTAAAATACTTTTCATAGAAACATTAAAGATGACTTTGCATCCCATTACACTAACACCTAATCAAATTACACATATTTATCAGATTTACAATACTGACCAGTCTAATGATGTGGCTGGACAGTAATATGTTAAACATTATGTATACCAGGACTAAGCTCTGGACATTATAATGTTATAATGGTTTTGAATGACAGACATTCGAAACATGGGAAAGAAGATGTCCTTCCGCTAATTGGAAAAATTTTGCTTCCTCCAACTTCCTCCTGACTGGTCCGACTCCTCTCCAGAGTCCTCGTCATTCTCCCAGCCTATCAGCTCCTCTTTGCCTGCAACCTCCACACAGATCCGCTGCTCCTGCTCCCCACTGCCCCCCCAAAGCTGGTTGAGGAAACTGGGGTAAACATCCCCAGTCTCCCAGCTCGCACTGGGCAGTGGGCAGCCAGCCTATGCTTGCGGCTGGGTGTTCTCCCTCTTTGGTCAGCGCCATTAGCCCCACCGAGCCTTCCCACCACCAAAAGGGCAAAATCCCATGTCATCTACCCTGACAGTCGTAGGTTAGTGGGAATAGTCTCTGGGAGACTGGATGCAGCCTAGGGTAGCGAGAATGATCTCCTCCAGTTCGTTGCTGCTGTCATCCTCCTCTAGTAAGCTGTGAGCTTCCCCGTCGCTCCGCGCCGGTCATCTCCTCCGCAGTCTCCTTCTGTTTCGTGGTCGTTCTTTCTGCAATGATTCATGGCTAGAGCTGGAGGAAGAGAGACGGAGATACTTGCAAAAGTTACATGAAACAATGTTTATTTTGACAAATACTTCAGGAAAATAAACAGAAACACCTAACACAGATCCTACGTAACACAATGTACCACACTGACAACAAACACTAATGGAACCTAAAAGAATGAGTGGAGTCAGCTGTGTCAAGTTGATGGGAACATAAAGCATATACACAGTGTTGGTGGACAGAGTGCAACCAACTCGGTCCTTTAGACAGAAGGAGAGTGCTACGTTGGCGTGACAGAAATGTGCTCTGTGATGGTCTTTTTTGCAATGTTGCCACACAAACTAATAAAATATAATAAAATAAGTACCATTGTTATACTGAGTAGATTTTAAGAAGCACATCAAATGTTTGTTTGTTTGTTTATTTATTTACTTGGGACAGTGCACATTAATCAACAATCTTACACTTCTGTACAGACTGTAAATTAGTCAGATTAGAGCATAGATGCTAATTTTTTCAAACCTAACCTGCATGTTTTTAAATGTTGCTGTACAATACACACTAGCATCAGAATCCATCTAAATCTAGGCTGAAAACACTTTCTATGAAAAAATCCTGCACATTGGGTTCTATGATGGTCAGTGCAATTGGCCAGCACTGTCCGGGTTTGGTGGGTTAGAAATCTAAAATGGCTGCCCTGCTTCATCATGCTGTGTTGACTCCTTGTGGCGTCTTTGGTGACTGTGAGCACAATCATGGTGGAAGGTGGGAGAATTCATTCCTTTTGGGGCAAAATTGATAAACATTCTGGTTAAGCGAGCAGCAAGAACCAAAATGTCATTAGATTTGGCATGATGGCATGATTTCCATGTGGAAATTAGGCCTTTAATACTAATAGGGGAATATAAAAATATAAGATTATACATTTATTTTATTATTAAATTAAGCCTGTCTCTATTTCTGTTATTGTTCTTAGTCATTCCACCCATATGTTTCATGAGATTTGTGATGTAAAGTACAGATCTTACTCTCAGTGACCCAGGAGAAAATATTGTGAAAAATTGTGGAACATACAGAGTTGTTAGGATGTTGTAAACAACAGTAGCTGTGTGACACCAGTGATGCTGAAAGAAATGCTACTGTGTTTGATGTAGATTCCCAAAGGTTTATTGTTTTCAGAATTTATTATCAACTAATGTGTCAAGATAAACTTTACAGTTGAAAAACTGGATTCATTCATCTGTTAAGTGAACTGTCTTGTTCTAATAATTTACCCATAATCTCCTGTTTACTTTCAATTGTTTGGATACACGCATGTGTTTTTCATAGTTGCATTATATATTATTAATTCATTATTAACCTATTGTACTGAAGAACACAATGCTTGAGTGGTTCCATCCAGACTAATTTAGGTAAACAAAGCTGCATGCATGACGCAGTTACGTAAAAGTATAATGTGTGTTGTCTGCATTTAGTTCATGCTGTCACTTCAACAGATCCACTTTGCAACTCCATTGAGCACAATTGACTTCAAAACATTGTCTGAAATCACTGGAAATATAATGAGTAAGAACATATTATTTGTTAAGTATATCTATATTCAAAGGAATGTTTTTTATTTCTGAAATATATTGTTTCTTATTTTAACCTGAAATGTTTGTATATTCACAATGTACACTATAACTTTTGGATTGTACTTAAAATATTTTGTCTGGCTGGACAGTGTTTCCCAAATGGCTGCTGGTTAAAACGAAATGCTAAAGCCTTAAAAACAATGAGTCCTGGATAACATTTGGGAATGTTCTGCTATCTCTTACTATTGGAATGAAGCAGGCAGAATTATAAGTGACATGTCATCAACTCTGCAGGGCGTCAGCATTTTGGATGCAATACTGCCAGCCCTAAAAAAGGTTGATTTATTCTACTAAATGTATTTCTAAACATGTGTTCATTACCATGAAAATTGTAACTTTGCCTGTCAGTGTGAGATGCATTTAGCTTTCTAATACGTTTAATATGAATAAGGTTAATTCTGTGATTTGTTGAACTGACAGGTTTCCTACTGTGTCTGTAACAGGGCTGTAGCACCGCTCCCTCAGATGGATGTCAAGTAAGCTACATGGGGTGGCCCCATATATGAGCACCTTACACAGGTGTACTTGACATGATAACCTGAAAGCTCTTCTGTAGGTGAGGTACAAGAAAAGCTGGATCCATTCTATAGGCCCTGGGAGAAGCCATGTGTTCTTTGTACATGCTTCATCCGTTCGGTACAACACTGGTAATGTCTATCAATTTATAGATTAATGGAAACATGCAAAGCATCCAGTTTTAAAATGGCATTTAAGTTTGGTTTAGTGATAGAGAAATGTTGTTTCAAACATCAGGAGGTGGAGGCTTCATCTGTCAGGCACTGCCAATAGATGAAACTGTACTGGGCCTGAGGATAGTCGCTGTATATCATTAGACTTTTTCCATCATATTGTGGGTTCACAGTAGCCATGCTGACACCCGACTCAAAGTCCTCCTGAAAAATGTCTTTAGATGTTGTTGGTAAGAGGCGTTAACAATGAAGGCCATGCGCTCCTTTCTTCAAGGCGCCTTCCTCTGATTGGATATCACGGTGTCCAATTTAATGATCAATGTTTTTTCTAGCAAATTAATGAGGAGGCTTGGTGCATTATACATACAAATAGCTAGTAAATAGGAAAACATCAAAACACTCACACATATTCTCGGAAAATATTACAGTTCCAATATAATCTGGTTCAAAACCTTTCATTCAGAGCTCTACCTGCAGTGTAAGTCACATGGGTTGCATCAGCCAGGCTAGGATCACAGTGTACCACTCGAGTGCTGGAATTATTTTGGTGGAAAAATGTATGTCTGATTCAAATCAGATTTAAATCCAACTAAGTATCCCTTTAATTTGCTGAAAATTAGAGAAAATTTTATAAAATGTACTTCAAAACCAACAAACAACTGAATATGGTTGCAGTTAAGGCATGGTTGAGCATCACAAAAGAACATAGATGATGATGGGCGTTGGGTTGTAGATGTCAGGTAGGTAATAAATTCAAAGGACATGTGACTAATGTTAAAGCTTAAAGGTGCTATTTATAGAAAACAGAACTACTTTTTCTTTCAGTGACTAGCTTCCAAAAGCTGTAGAGCATGTATTTCATGATATTAAAAAATCACTTTACACTTTAGATAGGTCAAAGTTTTCATACACTGTGCAGTGCCAATTTTGCTATTTGAACAGTAATTGCAATATTGCAGTAATTGAGGACGTGAAGAGTTGTGCTTCCACAGTGTTTGTCAATGGACACGCACCGGTCCAGTTGTAATAAAGTGTAAGCATTTTAAGCATGCGTTTGTGTGTAACACAGCAGCTCGTTGAGAAGTGAAACGTATTCAATTTTTTAAATATGAAGGAATGCATTTTCTACAGACTTCGTAAGCTGGTCACTTGAAAGAGAATGTACTGTAGTTCCATTGATACATCTGAAATTGTACAAACACAACCTTTAATTCTGACATTATATTTTTGTTAGTGTTCTTGCCCACTTAAAATAACAGATTTGTCATTTTGTGTATGGCAAAATAACCCGCATGCCACTGTAGGCTTTCATTCAGTTGCTGCCAGTCTGCTGCATGGTTAAAACTATTTAAATACATTTTTGTAAATAGGCTTAGATTTATTAATCTAAGGATGAAATTGAAAAATGTTTGTGTGTAGACAATTATTATTTTTTAATGTAAATACTTAGGTGTGGTGTAAAATGATATAGAAAGTCCTGCTCCATAATGAAAATGTGTCTGAAAGGTCAATCTGAGCTGTCTTTATGTGTGTGTTACATTGAAGTACAGTACATTGTGTGCCATATAAACATAACCCTCACAGAAAGAGAACAAACAGAGATAAGATTGGTTTGATTACTAAATTATACCATGCTGCATGCACACATGGGAACATCTGTGTTCCCATTACATAAGTCACATATACAATGTTGATTTCTTCTTTGATTTAGTGGATGTACGAAGGTCCCCTGGGGGCATACTGTATGTTCTCCATCCGGTGTGTGTTGGCATTAATGGCATATTAATATAACAGAATTGCTGTCCTCTGGATAATACAGTGATGCTGCTGTGTGTGTTTCTTTGAGATTTGAGACGCATTAAAATATGTATCTGAACTGTCTAATTTGGATATATTGATTATTTTAATGGCTTACAGTATTTAGCGTAGATAAATTATTTTTATCTATTTGAGAACATCAATTGTCTGTTCCTCTGTCTTAAGGGATTAAAGGAATGTATCTCAGTTATTCTGATTGATGAAAAACACACTCACTATCCCATTAATCTTCATAGCAACAAAGCAGAAGAAAGTACTGGCTGACAATCAGACAGCAATTTGTAAACGCCATATTTATTAATGAGGCATCTTATTTCTGCTGTACTGAACCTGTAACTTCCCATTAATTTGTACTGTCGGTCCAAATTTTACTTATGGAGTTTTTAAATATTTTATATATATATATGTTTTATTGAACACAGGAATAATAAAGATACCATTTTGCTATTCTACTATTGTCTATATTATTAATTATTTAAGTTTTTGTTTTCCATCCCTGGATTCAATATGCTAGTTCCTAACGTCTACTAGTCCTAAAACACAGTTTCTGTATTTTTTTAATAGTTTTCAAAAATGATACATAGTGCAGGATTAACATTTTTTTATAGTCCTATCAATCATTTTCTGTCTACTGCAAGTCTTTCTGTGAATCATACCAGTTAATCAATGGCATCAGTGGTGTAGTGGTAAAAAAAATGTGGCTAAACTACCAACTCCTCTGGATGATGATCATGTTAAGGTTGACAATCATTGATATAAAATAAAACATACTGCATTTTTAACTGTATTATTCATGCCGGTCTCTTAATATGGCCAAAATACACACCAGTTAATACCTCCCAAAAATGTTTATTTTGAATGGACACCAATTTTAAGAAGAATACAAATTGAAAATAATAAGATCAGGCAGGTAGGGTGCGTTCACTCACCGATTGGCGTTTTATTAAGGATCACTCTTTGACGAACAAAAAAAACTGTAAACCAACAATAATGGAGCAATTACAAAAGGACACCTTGTTCCGCTACTCATAGGCTGCTGCTAACTTCTCCTCCACAGTCCTCTTATTTAGCATCTGTAGAAGATAACTGAGAAACACGCAGAGGTTAATTTAGTTTCCGACAATCTCAATAGCTTCCAGAATGCTCTGGAACTTGCTCTCCATTCCTCCCAGTATGCTGTCCCAGGTGCTGAATCTCTGGGTGCAACGCTGACTCCTTGAGGCGCTGTCCCAGGTGCTGAACCTTGAGAGTGACACTCTCCCTGGGCCACAAAATAAGTGTTGTAAACTTCTGAAGTGCACCTATAGGATTTAGAGTACACTATGAGACAATAAATAATTTATACAGTTGCAATCAAAATTATTCAACCCCCATTGTCAATTGGGTTTATTAACAACATTCATAGACTTTCAGCTGTTTGCAATGAACAAATCAAACAAAAGCAATTGAAGTGGTTTCCCCAAACTCAACTGCAAATGCAACTCATAATGACTTCTCCAGTCTTAATATTATCCAACCCCTTCATGGCAAGCATCTTTAGTACTTAGCAGAGCACCCTTTTACTGTTATGACTTTCTGAAAACAAGATGCACAGCCAGACACCAGCCTTTGGCAGCAATCCTGAGGAATCTGAGTCCATTCCTTGTAAGCAATGGCTTCCAGAATTTTTATGTGGTTGAAGTCGGTGACTGTGATGGCCACTCTAGAATCTTCCAGGATTTCTTCTGCAACCAAGCCTTGGTAGAATTTGAAGTATTGGGATCATTGTCCTGTTGGGAGATCCAATCATGCCCAAGCTTCAGCTCCCTCACAGAAGGCATTTACCTCTAGGATTTCCTGATACTTCAATGATTCCATCTTACTTTCCACATGCTGCAGGTTTCCTGTGCCAGAGGATGCAAAGCAGCCCCAGAGCATCACAGCGTCACCACCATGCTGGACTGTGGGCAGGGTGTTCTTTTCAGCATATGCTTCATTCTTCTTCCTCCAGACATACAGCTGATCCATCGTGCTGAAATGTTCCAGTTTTTTTAATCACTCCACAGAGCAGACTCCAAAAACCTCTGTGGCTTCATTAGTGGTTTATGTCCTGCTGTTCTTGTCATGGAAACATTCTGCGTTTAGTATGCGCCTTACTGTGCTCACTGAAACCTCCATGCCTGTTGCCACCAAAGTCTTGTTGCAGGTCTTTTGCAGTCACTCAAGAGATTTTCACAATTTGCTGTCTCGGAAATCTGGTTGTAGCCGTTGATAGCTTCCTTTTCTTGCTCCTTCCAGAAAGTGTAACCACCAGTCAGTAACATTAATCTTGCGAACTATGCTTCCAATGGTGTCTCTGGGAACATTCAGTGCCTTCTCTATCTTTTGTTATCCTGTTCCTTGTTTGTGAAGGGCGATGATAACTTCTCTTAACTTTCTGGACCATTCTTTTGACTTAGCCATGTTTTTCACATGCAGTCAAATGTGACAACATGGGGGCTGAATAATTTTAAATTGTACAGGGACAGAAGCTACTTAGGGAAAAGTGTCTTGCTTCATCACATCTGGCCCACTCTGGGAATCAAACCAATTACAAATGTCTCTCTAAGCACTGAGCCTTATCAACATAATTTGAATTCCACCACCAAAGCACTAACCTCTCCCCTCTTCCTCTGCCTCATACTTTTCCTTCTGTATATCTCACTATTCTCTGTAAAAAACTGTTTAGGAAGTGGCATAATGGATCCAGGGGTTGAAAACATGAAATATGCATCTGTTTCTACAAAAGTTTATCCACCACCCCAAGATCCATAATAGCAGAGAAAATTCTTACAAAACATGGGCATAGTATACTTAGGCAAAACACTCAGTCCAGTAAAAATCAGGAATTGGGATGCTATGTAGCACAGCGTAAAAAAAGCTCAGAACAGAGATGGGGGTGGACAGAAAATGACCTTTTCGCCTTCATGGGGCGAAATCTGTGAGTGCACACGGACTTGATATGGCCCTCTCTGCAAACTGCAATTGTGGAGATATTTACAATTACGAAATATGTATACATTTTTATTGAACTGGTAGCAAACGCGAGCTGCAGTAGTAGGCAGATAAGGCACCTGATCCTGGGATCCACCAGCAGAATCCCACCCCGGACCACAGGGGCCTCTCAGTAGGGCACAACATGGCCAAAAGACCCACAAACAGAATAGGACAGAGCGCGATGACCAGCAAAGATCCTGCTAGTGAGACCCAGGTCCACAACTGAACAGTCGATGCAGGAATTGAACCGCTGAACATGCAAAGCAGACTTTACAAAAAACTTTGATTATTTTCAAAAAACATGCCGCCATAAGTGACTGCCTAATATGAACGAAACAACAGGTGTTGAGAAAAAAACTCATTTTTTGGACAAAGTCTAGCTCAGGAGATTGTTGGAAAACAGGGACAGCTGGAACTGCACTACCCGGCATAAACCAGGACACTACGTCCACCATTCGCGGCTAAGCACCACCACAGTGCACCGGAGACCCACAACCTACATGATTAGGAATGTGGAAGCCCCGACCTTCAACCTTCAAGACAGCCAAGACAACAAAGTCCTGGCTGCCACTCGGCCCAGCTCGAACCCTCTTAGAGCTTTCACCTTCTTAGATGGCCTAGAACGCGAGGCCCCACACCTCTTCTCCGCAACTTTGAATCTGAGGCCAACCGGGAGCAGGCAGGTCATGGGAATACAGCACGTTTAGGATCCCCAACATGAGCTCCATCTGGGCTGGACAACCCTGTCCCCTACCACCATGACAAAACCAAAAGTGGAGCCTTTGTGAGGATCCTCATAATTGAAATCCCCAGCTAAGCACAGGCCGTCCCCCTCGGACTGATTGAGAAAAGACATGAACAGGAAAAAATAAAAACAGGCAGCACATTACTAATGAGGAATCTATGAATAATGATACATGTATGCTTGTAGTCAGCAATGCTGGCTGAGCCTGATTAACACTTTGGTTTCCTGGCTGAGCTGCTTCACTATAAATCACCTGTGAGTCCGCTGTAGATTTCATCACAACCATTGTTAACTGGGATATCTTACAATCGTCTTAATGCGCTGACGTCATGTTGCCATTTGTTACCGCTGCTCTATTTAATCCTAACATCATGGGTGCCAATTCAGATACCAATCTAAACTTGACAGATGAACCAAAATCAGCTCATTCGAACTGGGTTCCTCTTTATGTGTTCTTACAGTACTACGTTAGACCACAACGAAGCTCCAGTGAGCCAAACGAAACACAATCCCTTCAACGACCAACTTGTTACAAATAGATTCTGAGAAGTGAGACACAGGACCCATTTGGAACTGACTTGGTTCTGCAAGGGATATATATATACATACGTATATGCTGTTAAAAACAGCTAGAATTATAACGTTGTCTTGTTTTTGTTTTGCCTTCAAGTATTGGCAGTGCTTATAATTTAATTTTAGGTTGAACACAGTTGGAATGAATAGGCACAATTGGCTTGGAGAAGTAAAACTTCTTGAACTTTAGTCATGGTAAAGAAATGGAGGACATCTTTAAACATGATTTTGCCTTTCATTTCTGAGGAGTAGGCCACAGCAGACGAGGATTTGCAGGAGAATATATGCTTCCAATGAATGCATTACCCAGTGCTTGAAGTGGGGAAAAAATGGTGCCGGTACTCTCTTGCATTGGCAAATGGTTATGATATTTAAGATTTCTACAGTGAAAAACAAAACTTTGAGATATTGCTGGTACAACATATTGTTATTTATAACAATGTAGCTAAATGTATTTATTTAAACAAGTCGTGTGTGTGTGTGTGTGTGTGTCCCTTGACCAACAGTCAGGCTATGCATGTGTTTCGTTACTCACATTTGACATCGGTGTCACTGACTAAGGTAACGTTAAGGTTGGTAGCTGCAGACTCCTCATTAATGCTAGCAGTTCTGCTCACATCAACCTTCAAGGTCTAAGGAGTTTTAGTTCCGCCTGGCACAAAGTTGATCTTTTGGACTATAGAAAAGTTATACTTTGACCTATAGTGAAGTGTTTTATGTTTTTTGACTCAGCAGACCCATGGGTACAACATGGATGAATGAAATCCAACATCCTGGGTTGTTGAATTTTGTTTTATTAAATATTTATCCCAAAAAAACTAAAGAACATATGTGTGTGTGTATATACATGTGTTAAAGTCTGTAAACCATGATGAATAAAGCATTTTAATGCATATTGTCAAGCCTCCAGGGCTCGTGGACTAGTGTGCAAAGTTTGGAGGCCATACAACCAAGTCAACATCAAAATGCTGCACCCATTTCTTACTAAATTTCTATACGTTTTTGAAATCCCAGCTAGTTTTTTACATCCTGTCTGTAATGTGTTTAGTGAAAAAGGCTGCAGTCCAAAAACATGACCAACTTTGAGGCGCTATAGCTCCGGCTGTGTTTAACCCACTGATTCAACAAGGTGTTGAAAGCATTCTTTAGAAATGTTATTGACAGGATAGCATCTTGCAGTTGACGGAGATTTGTGGGATGCACATCCAGGGCACTCATTGTCATGTTCAAGAAACCAAGTTGAAATGATTCGAGCTATGTGACATGGTGCATTATCCTGCTGGAAGTAGCCATCAGAGGATGGGTACATGGTGGCCATAAAGGGATGGACATAGTCAGAAACATTGCTCAAGTAGGCTGTGGCATTTAAACGATGCCCAATTGGCACTAAAGTGTGGCAAGAAAACATCCCCTACACCATTACACCACCACCACCAGCCTGCACAGTGGTAAGGCATGATGGATCCATGTTCTCATTCTGTTTACGCCAAATTCTGACATTTTTCCAGTCTTCAACTGTCCAATTTTGGTGAGCTCTTGCAAATTGTAGCCTCTTTTTCCTATTTGTAGTGGAGATGAGTGGAACCCGTTTGGGTCTTCTGCTGTTGTAGCCCATCCGCCTCAAGGTTGTGCGTGTTGTGGCTTCACAAATGCTTTGCTGCATACCTCGGTTATAACGAGTGGTTATTTCAGTCAAACTTGCTCTTCTCTCAGCTTGAAGCAGTCGGCCCCTTCTTCTCTGACGTCTAGCATTAACAAGGCATTTTCGCCCACAGGACTGCCGCATACTGGATGTTTTTCCCTTTTCACCACATTCTTTGTAAACCCTAGAAATGGTTGTGCGCGAAAATCCCAGTGACTGAGCAGATTGTGAAATACTCAGACCGGCCTGTCTGGCACCAACAACCATGTCACACTCAAAATTGCTTAAATCACCTTTCTTTCCCATTCTGACATTCAGTTTGGAGTTCAGGAGATTGTCTTGACCAGGACCACACACCTAAATGCATTGAAGCAACTGCCATGTGATTGGTTAAGTAGATAATTGCATTACTGAGAAATTTACCAGGTGTTCCTAATAATCCTTTAGGTGAGTGTGTGTGTGTATATATATATATATTAGCGTATATTAGTGTATAGCTTATATTATATATTTGTGTATAGCTTAATTTATTATTTCCATCTATCACTGACTATGATATAATAATATTGCACCTAATATTAGTGTAGGTCTCCATCAATAATGCTTTCTTTATGTCAAATTTATGGATTGACGATTGAGGCTAGGCTGCTAAGGATCTATTGTCA
>JACXGM010030978.1:0-13108 GCA_016801145.1 Umbra pygmaea
TTCTACTTTTATGTACTCTGACATACTAGTACCCACATTAATACTTTCACTTCAGTATAAAACTCACATGTGTTTCCTTCATTTTGATACCAAGAGTATGTTTATAGCCCTTGTAGTTTTGGAGATATACTCCATTAGATTTGGGCATGTTTTATTTCTTTCAAAACCAGAAAAAACGCTTGGGGATGAACAGGTTAATGGATCGATTTTCCAGCTGTGTTCTAACTGACACACGGGTGTTGGTACAGACAACCGGGATATTATTAGAAGACGTGTAGTGATAATTCCGAAGTTTCTTCCGCGACCGGTGTATGTAGCGTGGCTGGCGTAATACTCCAAGTTGTTCACACCATTTATAAGTGGCCGGAGCCAATCGGAATGATCCTTTAAATGTTCTAATATGAGCTACAGAAAAGTGAGCGTGTGAAATAGTCCAGTAAGCAGCCAGGTCAGTTCTCCAAAAACTTTTGATTGTGTAAAATAGTCCAGTAAATAATCCAAGAAATATTTCGGGAATGAAGATAGTCCAATGAATAATCCAGGGAGGTTGATTCCAAGAAAAAACATATCCAGAAAACAGACGTCAACAACAACATACAAACAGGATCCAGCGTGAAGCGGCAGCACAAGCGCGCCTAGCGTTCTCACACCGGAATTCAAAGCAAACTCACTCTCAGAGAGGCATTATTGCAGTAGATTGACTTAGGATGGTCTATTTTACTTTCATGATGAGTGAATTTTGTAGAATAGTAAGTAGCCTACTGTATTTTAGTGAATATACTTCGTGTGATATCCACGTTTTTACAAACGGTTCAGAGGCACGCTATTAAGTTTTTTACACACCATAACTGCAGTCATTATTTTTGTTCTGTACTGTTGTTTTAGATCAGCTTTTCCTAAAGTGGGATACAAAATAGATTGTATTCTATATATTATATCCTATGGAATGGCACATACTCTATATTATCTTCACAGAGTTTCTCTCTTAACTCATCAGATCCAAATTTAAAATATACAGCAGAGAGACCTAGAAAGGATATACTTTTTAGACATTTCCCTTTACAAAAACGTTGATTTTTGGAAACTATACCATCTAACTCAAGTCGGAGAGTATAACACTTTTACGAGCAGACAGTAATAATCATAGACACCTCATAAAGAATATACCAGTTGGCCAAATCCTTAGACTTACAACGTAAATGCAGTTAAGAATGCTACAGTGTTTTATTATCCGAAAACTGGGAACGAATACAATATTCTTAATTTTATTAATTGTACCATGGTGTTCACCGGCTGATTATATTACTCTTATGATGAAAGAGTTGCTATATGCACAGGAGACTTCGTTTTGACTGTAAAATATACATGTAGCTGTTTTAGAGACAAGATAATCATTTAAACTACTGTCACTTCATAGACACGTTGTCATGTCCAGCCCTGTTAGGCTGTCTATGTTCCCTTTGGTTTTCAGTTATGTCTCCTGTGTTCTGTCTTACGTCCTCAGTGTGTTCAGTATTCCGATATACAGTGGTTTGGTTATGTTTCTTAGAGTTGCTCCCTAATGTATTGTGGTCTGTGGTTCCCCCTGGTGTCCCTTCTGTGTCTCACAGGCTTGGGTGGTATGACGTCATCAGTGTGGGACAGTGTACGTGTTGGTTCAGCACTGGTGTTCCCTGTTGTCTCTAATTCCTATGTGTATTTAGCCCTTGTGTTTCTGCCTTGTCCTTGTTCGTCAATGTGCTCCTGTTACGTGTTCCTGAGTGTATCCTTGTATTCTTTAGGAAGCCCCACGTGGCAGTATTTGTTAAGAGTAATAATAAACGTTCTGTGGATTATTGGCGTTCCTTCGCACTTGTCTCTTTCTAAACGAAGTAAGGAGGCATGACACACGTGTAAATTGAATTATTATAGAGACCATCGGAATTCGAACAGTAACTAACAAACTATTGGTTGTATGCTTTCACTGAAGACAGAAAGCACAACTTCAGTATGCATTTTCCACTAGAAATTCAATTGTTTTAAACTTTAGAGACAACATTTTCTTTATATGCCAGTTTCTGCTGACAAGGAAGATGAATGTTGACCATGATTTCGGATTATTTCCGCATTATTTTCGGGGCATTCCTCCTACCATATTCTACAGTAGCTACTGTAGATGGCACCCAGATTGACATAAAAGCCCACCCAAATAGTACAGTAGGCTATATGAATCAAACATTATTCCAGGTTGGAATACATTGGAATGTATTCAGCAGTGTTGCACAGCGCAGCGTTCAGGACGTTGTCTATTCAAATACACCGGTATGGCGGTATATAAAAAATTAATATCATGAAGAAAATAAATACCGGTATTCGGTGTGAACCGGTATACCGCCCAGCACTAATTTTTGGGATGCTTTGCAAAAAAAGTTACAGTAAACAAGGGTGGCATTAGTTGCACCAGGTGTGCATGACCAGTCAGAGAACCCATAAACAGGCTTGAACCCATGACTATCATGTTGTAGACTGTTCTGCAATGTAGAACTTAGCCCACTACGCGACGCGGAACCCTGCAACCAGAATAATTTGGGTAAATGTGTACACTAGATGTATACCTATTTTTTCACATCTTCGGACACAACAATGATTTCCCTCGTGTAGTAATATTTTTCCTTCTCATTATGTATTGCAATAATAAAGAACTGCTACATTTGTGTAGATGAGAGGAGCAAAGTGTATGCACGTTGTGCACACACTACATTATGTTTAAGCATGTTTGTTTTCGGGAACTGCAAGATAGCACCAGGGAACATTTGCGGCGGAACACGCCTCTTCTTTTCGCTGAACTGCCCAACGAACGCAAGTTCATTCCCTAATTTACCGACGCACGTCTGTGGAAGGAAAAGTCCTATATGTGTCGGGTGCAAGATAGGAATGATACATGCGTTTATGTAAAAAGTCAATTGCGTCTGGGGTAGGATAGGGCCCCATATGTTCAGTATAATAAGAAAACCTTCAAAATAAAAGGCTGAAGGTCAATTTATATCAAAGTGTATAATACTTTAATTAAGTTAGTAAACTCTAAACAAAAGCCAATTTTAGGATGTTTAAGCATGTAGAAAGATTGAGTTATGGGAAAATAAAAATATATTAAAAAAAGTTTCCTATGCAGATTGCTCTATAACAGCAAAACTAAAGTTTGGGCTAAATCCGGTGCTATGGATAAATGTTCAGTAGGATGTATTTAATCCAAATATGTCTCAAATCCTCAGGCAGTATAGCCCGCAACAGAAAAAAAGGGACAAACATTATTCTCCCATTCAACTCACTGAATTACAAAATTGTATATTCGGCTTACTTTATAAAACCTAACAATCACTCATGCCAAATCATGTGCTATGGATACATTTTCACTAGGATGCATATAATCCAAATATATATAAAATGTTTTATTTACTCTGGAATTGTCTTTAAAGTGGATCTGACAGCATTTTAACTATATCACAGATTTAAAGCAAGCAGATATTCACTAGTGTTCAAGAGTTTGGAGTCTGTCAGCACTGGTGATCCGGGGGCCCCCTCTACTGACGCGCCCGGGGTTCGCCGCTCAACATCACTTATCTACTGAAGCCATCGCTCCCAATTCCCTCTTCGGTTACACTTTATTTGGAGAGTCTGAAATTCCATCTGTAGGTGTTCTACATATAGTTTGTTGATGATATGACTATCAACATACTATCAACAAACTATCTATTGATAAGCAACTAATTGTGTAGTTTAAGGGTTAGGGTTAAGTTTAGAATATGTTTTAGGGTAATGGTAAAGGTTAGGGTTAATATTAGGGGAATGGTTAAGGTTAGGATTAGGGTTAGGGTTAGTAGATAGTTTGTTAAATGTTGCTGATAGTCTGTAGATAATCTGTAGAGCATCTACAGATACACTTTTTGGACTCTCAAAATAAAGTGTTACCCCCTCTTCAATCAGCGCTCCACAGCTGCAGCCACTGTCATCCTTATTGACTATATATACACTGCTCATAAAAATAAAGGGAACACTAAGATAACACATCCTAGATCTGAATGAATGAACTAATCGTATGAAATACTTTCGTCTTTACATAGTTGAATGTGCTGACAACAAAATCACACAAAAATTATCAATGAAAATCCAATTTATCAACCCATGGAGGTCTGGATATGGAGTCACACTCAAAATCAAAGTAGAAAACCACACTAGGGGCTGATCAAACTTTGATGTAATGTTCTTAAAACAAGATAAAAATGATGCTTAGTAGTGTGTGGCCTCCACGTGCCCGTATGACCTCCTTATAATGCCTGGGCATGCTCCTGATGAGGTGGCAGATGGTCTCCTGAGGGATGTCCTCCCAGTCCTGGACTAAAGCATCCGCCAACTCCTGGACAGTCTGTGGTGCAACGTGGCGTTGGTGGATGGAGCGAGACATGATGTCCCAGATGTGCTCAATCGAATTCAGGTCTGGGGAACGGGCGGGCCAGTCCATAGCATCAATGCTTTTCTCTTGCAGGAACTGCTGAGACACTCCAGCCACATGAGGTCTAGCAGTGTCTTGCATTAGGAGGAACCGAGGGCCAACCACACCAGCATATGGTCTCACAAGGGGTCTGAGGATCTCATCTCGGTACCTAATGGAAGTCATGCTACCTCTGGCGAGCACATGGAGGGCTGTGCGGCCCCCCAAAAAATGCCACCCCATACCATTACTGACCCTCCGCCAAACCGGTCATGCTGGAGGATGTTGCAGGCAGCAGAACGTTCTCCACGGCATCTCCAGACTCTTTCACGTCTGTCACATGTGCTCACTGGGAACCTGCTTTCATCTGTAAAGAGCTCAGGGAGCCAGTGGTGAATTTGCCAATCTTGTTTTTCTCTGGCAAATGCCAAATGTCCTGCACGGTGTTGGGCTATAAGCACAACCCACACCTGTGGACATCAGGCACTCATACCACCCTCATGGAGTCTGTTTCTGACCGTTTGAGTAGACACATGCACATTTGTGGCCTGCTGGAGGTCATTTTGCAGGGCATCATCCAGGAAGCATAGGAACTGAGAAGTGGTCTGTGGTCACCACCTGTAGAAGCACTCCTTTATTGGGGGTGTCTTGCTAATTGCCTATAATTTCCACCAGTTGTCTGTTCCATTTGCACAACAGCATGTGAAATTGATTGTCAATCATTGTTGCTTCCTGAGTGGACAGTGTGATTTCACAGAAGTGTGATTGACTTGGAGTTACATTGTGTAATTTTAACACATTTTTAAGTTTTCCCTTTATTATTTTGAGCAGTGTATATATGTTTGTAGACGATGGGGGATTGTGGGTTATTGTCTCCATGTCCTGTGTATACCGCATATAATATTCGCTTCCCTGTGCGTTAACAGGTATATTCTTTTGCTGTTTATAGTTGTGTGGAGCTGTGTACGCTGCTACATTGTATTTCTCATTACTATTCGTGTTCACTAAGTAAACTATTGAACTCACCGTCCTGTTCGGCTCTGTTCTTCAAGTATACTCGTGACAGAATAACCCACCAATCAACATGGAGTCAGCAGGACGGGGTGAACCTGATACCGGCGCTGCAGCTGCTGATGTGTTAACAACCCTCCACAGTTATCACACCGTGTTGGAGACAGTGTTCTATCCACAATAAAAGCACTGGAGCAACGATTCAGTCCACCTAACTCCAAGCCCAGCCAGACCAGCACACCACGCTCAGGACGTCAGACTCCCCGACAGTCCTCCTCTCTCTGGGGTCCACCTATCCCTCCCCAGGGATTATGACGGGGCTGCTGCTAGGTGCCAGGGCTTCCTGCTACACCTCAGCAACTACTACTCCACCACCGCACCCACTGCCAGCGAGAGGGACCGGGTGTCGGCACTCATCTCATGTCTCTCTGGACGTGCATTGGAGTGGGCCAATGCGGTCTGGAGAGACAACAATCCGGTCAATAACGACTATGAGGCGTTCACCCAACTGTTCCGGTCTGTCTTCGACCATCCACCTGAGGGCCGGTATATGGGTGAACGTCTCGTCCACCTACGGCAGGGAAATAGATTGGTGCGTGAGTAAGCCCTGGAGTTCCGGATGCTGGCTGCAGGATCTGGATGGAATGACCGGGCACTGATAGACCACTTCCGGTGCCACCTGCGGGAGACCCACACCAATGGAGATAGGTAGGGCGGGGCTCCAGGAGTTGCAGAGGGGACCCGGTAGGCGCCAGGAGCAGTGTACCTTCTGTGGCAAGCGAGGTCACTATGCGGCCACTTGCCACCTGCGCCTGTCGGGTCCTGGAGACGGCAGCACAGGCACCTTTGAACCATCCCAGGTATCTATCTCCTCATCATCCTGTCACACACACGACAGTAGTCGTAGTTTTTCCTGAATATCCCCATTCAACCCCGCTTAAGAACCTAGTCGATTTAGGGGCAGCAGGGAACGTTATTGACACAACTGGTACACCGATTAGGCATACCGCTACACTTGTTAGACAGACCGTTGCCTGTACAAGCCTTAGATCGCAGACCATTAGGGTCTGGTTTATTTTGCTACTCCACCATACCCATAAGCATGACCTGGTAGGAAACTCACACTGAGCACATTACCTTTATTGTACTACACACCCTCGTCACCCATAGTCTTAGGTTATCAGTGGTAAGTATGCCATAACCCTTCTATTTCCTGGTCCAACAGGTCCATTGATGGGTGGTCTCGGGGGTGCCTGGGTAGGTGTTTGCTGGTTTTGCTGAGGGCCACCATGGTGGAAAGTACGAACAGTACCTCCAACAATCCTATATATCCCCTGTCGTATTCGGAGACCGAGGCTATGGAAACATACGTCACGGAATCGCTGCGTCAGGGTTATATACCTCCCTTCTCACCTGTATCTTCTAGCTTTTTTTTGTGAAAAAGAAAGACGGGAGTCTGTGCCCATGCAGACTATTGTGCCCTCAATAAAATCACAGTCCGTTACATATACCCACTCCCTCTTATTTCATCGGGAATCGAGTCTATGCATGGCGCTATCTTTTTCACAAAATTGGATCTCAGAAGTGCCTACATTCTTTTGCGTATCCGGGAAGAAAATGAGTACAAAATGGAGTTTTAGCACCACATCGGTCCATTGTGAATATCTGGTCATGCCATACAGCTTGATGAATGCTCCGGCGGTGTTCCAAGCATTTGTCTCCTTCATTTATTCAGTCGGACCGAATCAGCGCCATGCGTAATTGGCCGACCCTGACTCACACCACTCTCTCCTCCGGCCACCCAGTCATTGGTCGTACCATCAGCTGCTTGACGGGAAGGTACTGGTGGCCCACCTTAGCTAAGGACATGCGGATTTATGTGTCCTCCTGTTCGGTATGTGCTCAGAGTAAAGCGCCGCGGCACCTACCTACAGGAAAATGAATGCCTCTTCCTGTACCACAAAGGCCTTGGTCGCATTTGGCTATCAATTTTATCACCAATTTATACCCCTCCAAGGGTGATACTGCAATCTTGACCGTTGTGGACAGGTTCTCCAAGGCTTGCCGTCTCCTACCCCTTCCTGGGTTGCCCACAGCCCTGCACACCACGGAGGCCCAGTTCACCTACATCTTCCGGCATTATGGCATCCTAGGAGATAGTGTCGTACCGCAGCCCCCAATTCACGTCTCACGTTTGGAAAGCCTTTATGGAACGGTTGGGGGTTGTGGTCAACCTGACCTCTGGGTTCTATCCTGAGGCCAATGGGCAGGCGAAACGCATAAACCAGGAAGTGGGTAGGTTCCTGCAGTCGTACTGCCGGGACAGGCCGGAGGAGTGGTCGTGCTTCCTGCCCTGGGACGAATATGCACAAAACTCCCTGTGCCACTCCTCCACTAACCTCACACCGTTCCAGTGCGTTCTTGGTTTTCAGCCTGTCCAGGGGCCTCATTTATAAAACTTTGTGGTGGATTTGCGTCAGAAGTGGCGTACGGACGAAATATAGGACGTGCGAACGCAAAGACATTTCCAGATTTATAAAACCTTGTGCACGCATGCCCTACGCCGTTTTCCCTTTATAAATCACAATCAACTCTACATGTGGAGCAGCATTTGCGGCTGCATGTCATGCCGATAATTGCATATAAATAGTCAGTGAAATGCCCCAAAATTAATATTCATTGATTGAGAAATCATGGGAAACACAGAGAGGAAAACCAAAAAAGAAACTTCACTCAATGTGAAGTAGAATTATTGTTGGCAAGGTGTAAAAGCGGAGGAAAATGTTGTTTGGAGGGCACAGTGTGGCCATTACTAATACCAAAAAGGCGTTGGAGTGGCAAAAGTTTGCAGACACTGTGAATGCCGCAGCTTGAGAGTCGGACAATGGCCGAAATAAAAAAAGTGGTCAGACATCATAGTCAATGCCAAAAAGTGTCTAGGCTTCATTGCGAAAGTCTGCCATGGTTGGGGAAGATTAGTTAAATTAGTGAGCAACATTTAGTGTTTCCATTAAACATTAGACATTGATGGAATGAAAATGCTGACAATTAATGACAGCATTTTCTTCCTCATTCGGTGCCCTTATGGCAACATGAGTGCAGTTAATAGCACTGATACATTTGGGAAACCGGACATAGCTGCAAATTGTGCTTTTATGTTTGCCTGTTCACCCGCGGTGTACGGAAACTTAATGTAGGCGTATTATGCGACAAGCCTATTATTTGCCTAACACGTCTGGTATAACCCGGCTGAGATAACCCTTAACTGTCAGCCAATGCCCTTTGGAAAGTGCCAGTTGCCAGAAATCATGTTATTATGAAAGGCGCCACTAAATAAAATGCACTATTAGGCTATTATTATTCTCTTCTAACAGCGCAAGATCAGTCATTGTGCGTCAATACGCATTGTGATGGAACAGGTTTTTATAACCATCCATTTGACTGTATCTGATAAATTACATTTGTCAGTATTAATCAAATTTTAAATGGGAAATAGTTCTGCGTAAATGGAATTGTTTGCACCTTTCAAAATGGTCAAGAAATGCGTCACGATGGAACACATTTAAAAATGAAACAAACTAAACACATAAAATAACATTATGATTCTGTAGCTGATGACGACATATACTATGAAAACTACTTTACCCAATGGACAATAATGACTATCTATCTATCGATCTATCGATCTATCGATCTATTTGACTTTCTGCTCCGCCAGACAGAGACATCGACAAGAATATCAGTTTTAAACATGATTTTGTTCTGTTTACCTTATTATTTATGAGGATGAATTACAACACGCCAATATAATTACAGAACATATTTGAGTGTTCTTTTGGCAAATGTTCATTTTGCATTTACGTTGGCTACAATCTTGTTTTATTTGATTTGTATTTCACCACAGGCTGTTGATTGTGAGAATGGCTTTGTGAATTGTTCATAATATTAATGAGAGGCAGTATTTCGATTTCATTTAACTACACAACGGTCTGCAGTCTCAGACAGTTTCACGTGTTTCATCCATCTGCCGGCAGTGTCGCCATTTCTCATTTCACCCGGTTTTGCGCCGTCTGCCGTCATAAGGTCCAGGTGGATTGCCACTGCAGGCCGACCCCGGTGTTTCACCTGGGGATCGTGTCTGGCTCTCCACCCAGAACCTGCCCCTCCACCTGCCCTGCCGGAATTTGGGTTTGCAGTGTGTGGGGTCATTCAAAGTCCTGGGGAAAGTGAATGATGTATCTTACCATGTGCGATTGCCATCTCACTTGCGTATTCATCCTGTTTTCCATGTCTCTCTCCTCAGGCCGGTGATGGACGGCCCGCTCCATGAGGCCGGGGTGCTGGAGACCCCCCCCCTTGGAGATCGACGAGGACCTGCCATATTCCGTCCAGTCCATCTTAGATTTGAGACGGCGGAGGGGTGGTCTCCAGTACCTCATGGATTCGGAGTGGTACGGTCTTAAGGAGCGGAGCTGGGTGCCGGCTAGGGATGCCTTGGACCATTGCCTCCTGGGGTCACTGTTTTTTTTAATCTTCTTTCAACTTTTCTCCTTCCCAATTCCCCCTAATCCTGCCTGTTGTCAGCAGCTCCGCAACTCCTTGGCCAGATCTGTGGGATGACGAGTGTTGCAGACACGGTTCATCCAACCACAAGTCGTAGAAAAGAGAAGCATTTTTTGATATGGCAAGTTGTGAAAATTGCTCGAGTGACGACTCACGTGCGATAGAAAGTTGCAGTTTCTCGAAAATGTAGGGGTCTAGTTATAATTTTTTTATTTAACCTTTATTTAACCAGGTGTGCACGTTGAGAACATTTTCTCATTTGAGACAGTGACCTGGCCAAGACAAAAGCGTAGAGGTACAGACAACAAGAAGTTACACATAGACTGTTCAAAAATATTAAGGGAACATTTAAACAACACAATGTAACTCCAAGTCAATCACACTGACTGCCATTAGGTACCAAGATGAGATCCTCAGACCCCTTGTGAGAACATATGCTGGTGTGATTGGCCCTGGGTTCCTCCTAATGCAAGAAAATGCTAGACCTCATGTGGCTGGAGTGTGTCAGCAGTTCCTGCAAGAGGAAGGCATTGATGCTATGGACTGGCCCGCCCGTTCCCCAGACCTGAATCCGATTGAGCACATCTGGGACATAATGTCTTGCTCCATCAACGTTGCAACACAGACTGTTCAGGAGTTGGCGGATGCTTTACTCCAGGACATCCCTCAGGAGACCATCTGCCACCTCATCAGTAGCATGCCCAGGCTTTGTAGGGAAGTCATACGGGCACATGGAGGCCACACACATTACTGAGCCTCATTTTGACATGTTTTAAGGACTACATCAAAGTTGGATCAGCCTGTAGTGTGGTTTTCTACTTTGATTTTGAGTGTGACTCCATATCCAGACCTCCATAGGTTGATAAATTTGATTTCCATTGATAATTTTTGTGTGATTTTGTTTTTCATACGATTAGTTCAGTCATTCAGATCTAGGATGTGTTATTTTAGTTATCTTTATTTTTTTGAGCAGTGTATAACTACAAGACAAGCAGTGCACAATAAATAGTAAAAACAGAGAAAATAGCATGTCTTCAGGTCAGACAATTAGGCATTTGTACAAGTAGTGCAACAGATCAGTCAGTCAGTATATGGAGGTAGATGATTGGTAAATGAGATAAATAATTATTTAAAGTATTTTTGAGGTTTTTCAATCCGGTTTTAGGTCTGCCCACAGCACTGAGTCCGCCCTCCTGAGAGTGCTAAATGATACTTATCTCGCTACTGATTCCGGAGACACTGTTGTTCTTGTTCTCTTAGATCTCTCGGCAGCTTTCGATACCATTGACAACCCTAATCTTCTAGCTAGGCTAGAGTCCTGGGTGGGTCTAAGGGCATTGGTTCTGAAATGATTTCAGTCATACCTGTCTGACAGAAAGTTTTCGGTAAAAATGGGAAACTTCTCTAGCTCTATGGCACCCCTCACCTCTGGGCTCCCACAGGGCTCAATCTTGGCCCCTTCCTTATTTTCTCTCTACATGCTACCTCTGGGCACCATCCTAAGAAAGCATGGTGTTTCTTTTCATTTGTATGCGGACGACACCCAAATTTACATCACTATTAAGAGAAACAACCGTGTAGCGCTAGACTCTCTTCTGCTATGCTTAGAAGATGTCAAGGCATGGCTGGCCCAAAATTTCCGAAAACTCCCAGCAACTAAACCTTGAGCTAGAGAGCTTATCGGCTTTTAAAACCACTGGAGTACAGAAATTGGGTGTTCTTGTTGACCAGTCCCTAAAATTTGATAAACACATTTCATCTGTAATTAGCTCTAGTTTCTTCCAACTTCGATTACTATCTAAAAATATAGCTGCGAGCAGCGATTGCAGGCCCAAGCCGGGTGGCACCGCAACCCTGGTACCTGTAAGCCGGTGGCACCGCAACCCCGGTGTCTTTAAGCCGGTGGCACCGCAACCCCGGTGCCTTTAAGCCGGTGGCACCGCAACCCCAGTGCCTTTAATTACCTTTTAAGAGCCACGTTCACTCATTCAAATAAAGAGCATTTTTCCATGTGTGTGAAATTCGTTGTTCCTCACCTTACTTGATTTCAGGTTTCGGATTACTTGTTTTGAAATAAAAATGTCAATTACTCATCCATTGTATTGTAAGCATTTCAATTTAAATTTCAAACCATTCAAGAATTGTGTGCTGTTTTCTGCGCTGACCATAAATCCAAAACGTGCCATAAAGCAGTGGTTCTCCAACTTTTTTGATTTGGTTGGTTTTCCTCACATTTTTTATAGGCTATATTTAGGTTATGCCAGATTATTTTTAACAAGGAAAAGCCCACTCCCCAAAATGTAATTTTCACGTCGTCTTTTTCGATCTGTACAACTTTCGGCGGGGGCAAATGAGGAAGTTGCTGTGCACAAAACAGCATCTCGAATGCGGACGGAGTGCACACTAGCCCTAAAATGACCCAGCAGCAAATTAATACAAATGTTGAGAAATAACATTACTATATCATTTAGTACTACAGCCTACTATCCAATGTGATATTATTACAAATTTCCACAAATTGATAACTGATAATGTTTTTAGAATTAGACATAATCTGATGTATGAATCTGTTGTAATAGCACACTCTACAAACTGCTGGGTTAAAAAATAACCCAACCTTAACCCCACCGCTGGGTCACTATTGGACAGAACACGCGCTGGGTTGGATTGACCAAAGTGCTGGGTTTTACCATTTAACCCATATTTCTGGGTCATTCTTTTGACCCAACCAGTGGGTGAAATTAAACCACTTGCTGGGTTCTTACTCATGTGCTGGGTTATTTCCTGTCTCATTGCCTTTGATAAAATTAGTAACAAATTATTTTATATATGACAAATGTAAAATAAATATTGTCTGTGTAATACAATAATCCAGAGGCCACTATATGTGATTTCAATCTCGTTTAATAGTTTTTTTTAACATTTTTAATACATTTCTTTATACTTTTTTTAATACAAGTATTGAATACAATTGTAGCAGGGCCGGGGTGGGTAATCGGGAGAACCGGGAGAATTCCCGGTGGGCCGCTAGTTGTTGGGCCGGTAAGGTGGTTCGTGAAAAAATAT
>JACXGM010030980.1:0-13108 GCA_016801145.1 Umbra pygmaea
TGACTCTAAGCAAAGAGCTGACTATAAGCAAAGAGCTGACTATAAGCAAAGAGCTGACTATAAGCAAAGAGCTGACTCTAGGCAAAGAGCTGACTATAAGCAAAGAGCTGACTCTAAGCAAAGAGCTGACTATAAGCAAAGAGCTGACTCTAAGCAAAGAGCTGACGAAAGCAAAGAGCTGACTAAAGCAAAGAGCTGACTCTAAGCAAAGAGCTGACTAAAGCAAAGACCTGACTCTAAGCTAAGAGCTGACTCTAAGCTAAGACCTGACTCTTAGCAAAGAGCTGACTCTAAGCTAAGAGCTACCTTTGTACCGTAGGTACATGTATAGTGACACAGATTTGCATTACATGACTTGAAGACATGGAATGGAATATAGTACTTTAAGGCACAAGACATTCAGAATATCATTGTGTATTTTAGGAGACATCTCTTAAAACAACTTGAGCCCACTTGACATCAGACGCCTTAATAATGGCTAGGTACTGTATGTTGGTTGGTATTTCTGGGGATGTGTATACTTTCTCTTTAACATGGAAACCTCTAAAAACCCAACTATTAGAAAAAGTACGGTTTTACTTGATATTGGCACAAGCACCTTGACTATCAATGAGCTCAGTGCAGAGTAATAATAGCCTAACTGCGAGAATAGTCTACACAATATTCACATCCAGACTTTTATTATTGGGTGAGGCACAAGGACATCTGTTTAGTAGCTAGTACATTTTACTCTATTTGTATTGGCCTGGGCCA
This sequence comes from Umbra pygmaea, assembly GCA_016801145.1. Classification (NCBI taxonomy): domain Eukaryota; kingdom Metazoa; phylum Chordata; class Actinopteri; order Esociformes; family Umbridae; genus Umbra; species Umbra pygmaea. Next base: position 754 of record JACXGM010030980.1, read on the forward strand.
AAACCGTGCTGGGTTACAATTTATCAAAACAATAGGAAGTTTAAAGTGGAGGGAAAGGCAATTATGTGATAAAATTATATGATAAAGGTAGACTTGCACAGTTTCCCCTACTTTTTATTTTCTACTTTAATCCATTGTTTGAAGATGATCCTTTGTGCCAGCTGGGTTTTTAATAGCCAATTTTTAAGGAAGGAAAAAAGGTAATGTGGTTGTGTGTTTAAGCAGGTTGCTTTGATTGAGCAGTCATTTGAATGATGTGCATGCGTGTCAGAATGTGAGTGGAACTGTAGTAGAGGCGGCTCTCTGTGCTGCTCCATATATGCTCCGTTTACCCCCAGTTTACTTCATAGCCAATTAGTAGCCCGCATAAGAGCAAAAGTATATCACTTTTAAACAAAAAAACTGAACGGCTCGATACGAGCTAGTTGTTTTTTTTCTGTGAGTGTGGAGTTGGACTTTTTTTTCACATTCATATAGTCTAGTCATCAAATGCAAACCAAAAGTAGACTGTAGTCATTAATGGCATGCAGAATTTATGCTTTCCTTGGTGGTTATCCTATGTGCTGGATTGTCACATGCTCTAATTAATGCATGTTTTATGTCCAAGTCGGTGCCAACTCAGGGAAATACTCCCTTTTGCTCATTATTGTTTGTTGCCAGCTCTAAGCAGAGGGTGTGTTTTTCTATATTTCTTCATATAAAATGTGCAATATAAAGATATAACAGAGGGAGATGGGGTGGGGGTGTAAGTGGTTGATGTGTTGGGACATGATAGTGTGTTTTGTTTTAACTGAAATACAAACAGACAGAAAGACAAAACTAACAATAGAGCGGTTCATTTTCTGTCTGTTATGTCTGTTACCAGTTCTACCTTGTCGACTGGGAGCAGCTCCAGTAGATACCAGGTCAGCGAGCTGGTGAACCCGGCGGCCCAACGCACCCTCCTCATCGACAATGGATCTGAACCAGACAACAGCATCTATGAGAGCTATGCTGGGGTGAGAGGAGATATGGGGAAGCGGGGAGAGACAGGGGAAAAATGTAAAGAGGGTAAGAAAACATCAAAAGGTAGAATGGTGGATGAAGCATAGAGAAGCGGAAATGTGGATGAAAAAATAAAGTTGACATATAGGGTGAGCTTAAGTGTATAATGTGAGTAATATCACCATAGAATAGGAAGGAGAGATTTAGAGTGGGAGATGTCAGGAAATAGATGATTCAGGAATAGCAGGGGAAATTAGAGATGTTAAAAGATAAACACCTTTCTCAGAGTTGGAAACAGGAGATCGATAGTGCACAATTACTCTAGCATTCATAACACAAAGGGACAACACAGCTTTGAATCCAGCCGAGAAATGTTCAGTCAAAGAACGCTGTCGAAATGTTGTTTAAATATGCACTAATGCAAGTAAATTCACCCCGAAGATGTGCCAACCTTGCAGGAGCATTTAGTTGGTCAATGGTCGTGCTCAAGGCCAGAACAACAGATGTTTTGTGTTGACGCTACACAAAGACTGTGGTCACAGCTCACCCATTCCAATCTCCATTATGAAACTAATTGAACAATGATAAACAGTGTGACCTTCATACAATGGGCTGGGTACCCTCAGATTCCCCACCCGGTACAGCCAGAAGAGGACTGGCCACCCCCCTTAATCCGGCCCCTATAGGTTTCTTCCTAGGTTCCATTACTAGGGAGTTCTTCCTAGCCACTCTGCATCACTTGTTGTTGCTTGCTCTTTGGGGTTTTAGGCCTGTTTTTGACCATGCCTGGTCAGGGATTTGATCTAGCCAGCTTTTGATTACAGGTCAGAGGTTTAAACAGCTGGATTACCTGCTGCTCCCAGTAAGCTTACATTGAGTCATAAAGCAATATACCTAGTGTATAAAGTATTTACATTACAGGATCTGTTTGTCACCTAGGAGACATCCCACTATTATTACCCCTGCAGTGACTACCGTCCATCCCTCTACTCTCCCTTGGAAGAGCAAGGTGAATCAGAACAAAATAGCACCTATATAAAATACACCATATCGGCGAAGACAGAGACTCTTTTCTTGATTACATTTAATCATACTTCTTTCTAGATGGCCAGCACTACCGACTGGAGCCCATAGACCATGAGTATGAGGACGTAAAGGACTGGGGTTTAGGCCACTATCTATTCAGCACATCTGTCACAAAGCCCCCGTCCCAGTTTGGCCCCAGACCACCAGAGCAAATTAAAGATTGGAGATCACAACCACCTATTTACCAACAAGTGAGCAACATTTTCTTTTAGATAACCAAAAGAATGTTCTCCGAAGTTGAGTTATTCCGCCCACAGTGATACAGGATGATGTCTGGTCTCTCAAATTTCGGACGTACATTTTTATCTCCTACAGGGAAGTGGGAGGGACATGTCAACCTTGCATCGATCAAGCAGAAGGATGGAGCCATTTCTTGAGCAACGCCCAAAGAAAAATGACTACGATTTACCTTTTGAGCTTCGAGGAGAATTAGTTTAGAAAGCTTAAGCCTTGTTTACTATCTGTATGAAATGCCTTCAACTGCTAATAGTTTGTTAGTTTGGGTAATTGTTGATTATAATACAAAAAAAAAGTCATGTATACTCCATGGCTAGGCCTGTAATGGATACAAATTCCAACATGCCTCCTGCATTTATTTGTTCAGTACATGCAGATGCCACATCCAAAGTATTTCTCCATGAAGATACTTTACTGGAACTGTAACTCAAGTGTCTCAGGGATGTCTTCCTTCACAATCAGATTTACTGTAGCCCAGTAACTGAGTATATCCTGCGTACACTGTATTTACACACGGAGAAGACAGGTAGGCACACAGGGAATGAGAAAAAGACAGGTACACAGGAACCAAGAGATAGACAGCTAGACACGTTGAAAAAAGTGACTGTTCATCCAATACACTTATTGTCCTTCCATTCCGTTAAAATAATGAGTTTATTTTATAACCTATAGTTTTTAATTTGAGTTAATTATGAAATGTCTTATTTTCATTTGGATGAAATTAAATTGTCTGCAGAGTGCAAACTTAAAGATTTCTGCTTGAATCAATACATATTTTGTAGGTTAAGCCATATTCGCTCAAGTGACGACATATCCCACCATGCTTTCTGCAAATTTTCTTTTTAATAATTGTTTGTTTTAATATATGTATTGCTTTATAATAATAATAATTAATTCAACTTATATAGCACTTTTCCAAGTATCCAAAGCGCTTTACAAAGTGAGGGGGAAAGCCCACCACATCCACCACCAATGTGTAGCACCCACTTGGGTGATGCACAGCAGCCATTTTGCACCAGAACACTCACCACACATCAGCTATTAGGTGGAGAGGTGAGTAGTTGAATATGCCAATTAGGAAGAAGGGGGATTATTAGGTGGCCCTGATTGAAGTGAGGCCTGGTTGGGAATTTGGCTATGATATCAGGGTTAAAACACCTACTCTTAAGTAACTTGGGATTTTTAATGGCCACAGAGAGTCATGACACCTGTTTAACGTCCCATCTGAAAAACGGCACCATACGCTGGGCAGATGTCCCCATCACTACCCTGGGGCATTGGGAATGATCTTTAGACCAGAGGGAAGACTGCCCCCTACTGGCTCTCCAACACCACTTCCACCAGCATTGGTCTCCCATCCAGGGATTAACCAGGCCCGACCCTGCTTAGATTTAGAAGCAACCAGCAGTGGAATACAGGGCGCTATGCTGCTGGCATAGTTAATAATTGTTTAATTGTCTAATTAACTAATAATTATAATATTTTCTTTTCAAACCTAATAAAAACTTTAAGTGGTATAATTGATTGCAACCATTACTGAGATGAGTGTTCCTGTAGAAGTAGTTCAGCTAGCCTTCCTCATCGTATAAATATTACACTATTGCAATTCTTTCATGGGCTTTGGAGCCATTGTATGGAGGAGTCCCCGTCACTTTTAAAAATAATTATTTTGGACCCCTGTTAGGACACCTGACCCCCGCCATATTGTCCCCCCCACATTAGAAATGCTTCCGATGCCCATAAGTTCTATTCACTGTAAGGGTGGGTGATGAAATATTACAGCTACGGGATATTCTTCCAGTTGGATTCCAATTTGTGATGATACTCTTAATCTTAACTTGACTTTCATTGTGGTATGTGAGCTGTACTGTTATGAACAAAACGTTTTGAATATCAAACAAAAAAAAAGAATATTAGAGGAAATAAAACTCAGTGAAGCAACTTCTAACTTGCAAACAACCTTTTGGTCTTTTACAGGTTGTGGATGTGAGGTTTTGTTGGGTTCCCTCTTATGTTGGAGTGAAAGGTAATATGGGGGCTGACTCGGTGGCAAAGAGTGCTTCAAGGAGGGCTGAGGTAAATGTTCGGGTATCGTTGGAGTTTTTCCTTGAGAGGTATGATGTTGATAGAGAGATATTTTATAATAAGGTTAGGGAGGCTAAGTGGGGATTGGACCTGGATGGGGTGCTTGGGGGTGGAAGAGGAAAGTAGGTCCCGCTAAAAGCATTATTTATTTTTCTTAGCAACACAGGGCTTTATAGGAGAACAGGGAAGGCTGCAGACCCGGAGCCGGTAGATATACGGCCCAGGCAGTTATAAGGCCCAGACAGTTTTACGTCCCTGTAGTTCCTGATGCTTCCAGTAGGGGGAGAAGGTTATACTCGAAACCATGGACAGTATGCTCAAAACTTAGACATTAATATCTTTCCCAGTAGCAGTTAAAATATTGTCTTCCCTTCTCCTAATCCTAACCCCTTTCTATTATCCTTTTATTTAAATGAACAAAAATCTCTAAATTAGTAAAAGTCTATAGACAGGACGGTTATTAATGTGTAAGTTTAGAGTGTCAATTTAATTGTTATTTCACCGTATATCCTTCTCCCCCTACTGGACGCATCTGGAATAACAGGGGTGTAAAACTGCCTGGGCCATATATCTATCGGCTCCAGGTCTGCAGCCTCCCCTAGCTTTATAGGAGGATATAGCAGGGAGGCTGTGACCAGCCTCACACTCCAGTGCAGTAGGTGGCGGTAAATGCACCTTAATTTGGATGAGATCTGCCAATAAACTGAAAAAAGAAGAAGAATGTTTGTGCCAGCACTGCTAACAAAAATCAGGAATCCCAAATGAGAGAGCTGGCAGCATGATCGCAAAGCTGATATTGACAACAAAGCCTGACCGGTGAGAAAACAGCAGAAGAAAATAAAGTAAAACACCAACATTTTGTTTGCCAGTTAGAAGTGTTACTTTTGACATTACATTTTTTTTGCTGCACTGAGTTTTATCAAACTCTAAAAATCTTATTTTTGTTTGATATTCAAAACGTTTTCTTTGACAATTGTGGCACACATCTGATTCCATATACATTGTCATAAGTATGATCCATGAGGGTGGAGTAGTGGAGACAAATGTGCAAGGAGTATTGAAATGAAACAGTGTTCCAATAACGAAAACACGAACAAAATCAAAATGCCACGGCTAACTACACAGATCAATAACGATACTAACACAGACCTGACATCAACAATACCCGACAGCTACAAACACTGAGAACTGGACTTAAATACATAATTAATTGACTCTGGAATGCGACTGGTTAGACAATTAAGAAAGACTATTGGATAACTGAAACATGTGAGTAAATCATGTGACTAAAAGAGTGGGAACTAGACGTAAACATAGCACACAGGGAAGAAACCAAAGTAACAGCAAATACAGGGGAGCAACTTAAATACATGTCAGGTTGCTTTAAGGGAGACCATTACATGTACACACTCAAAGGTTGGTATCTGCCACATTTACTTAAGAAGGCATGCTGGGAGATATGCAAATGCGACAAATTTGATGATTTACATTGGCTCCACTTAAATAAACTTGTAAAAATGATTTACATGAGGTAAATGTAAAATCTATAGATGTGATTCATAACTCAATTTTTTTTAAGTTGGATCAATGTTTAACTATTTTCAGTGGAAATAGAGACAGACAGGTAGACAGAGAGACAGACAGATTGGCCCAGGACAGAGAGATGGACAGGTAGACAGAGAGACAGACAGGTAGACAGAGAGACAGATAGGGACAGAGAGAAAGACAGAGAGACAGACAGGTAGACATAGAAACAGACAGGTAGACAGCAAGACAGACAGGAAGACAGACAGGTAGACAGAGAGACTGACAAATGGACAGAGGGACAGTAAAGGTAGACAGGTCTACACTCGGGCATCTGCTGACACTGAAACAGGAATCACAACTCTAGCGGAAACCATCTTCAAGGCGTCTGCTGCCAGGGGCACCTTCCGTTTTTCAACGCTCTGCCGTTCTGTGACACACCCCTCGCAGGAGCAGATGAAGCGTGGGATTAATACAGCCCATGGTCACTGCCCGAACCTCAAACACCTCATTCCCTCCCCCAACCTAGCCTGTCTCCAACCCCCCACATCTTCAACCCTTCTCTGAAACAAAACCACCCTTTGCAATCCCAGCACGCCCCTGCAGCTGACGGTGAGCCTCTGAAGGCCACGGATAACGGCATTAATTGTGTGGGGTAATGTAGTGCAAAGATAAAACCCCATATCTACAGGCTGCCTCCGTCCTGCTAATCCAGTTGTCTTTTACATCTCGTTCACCATGCCAGAGAGGGACCATGCAGAGGACTACTGCTATTCTGTGATGTGAGAGAAAGGCAAAGAGAGGGTGAAAAAAGATAGATGCCGTTTAAAGTGTAAGTATTAAGTCTGTCCTCAGATGACCCTCGTTTACTAATTTAGTTGAGTAGTTCAATGTTGTTCAAGTTCATTGCTCTGTTGTCGGTACAGATGTGTTACAAGGACTTCTTTTTGTATATTAGTGCTTTTAATAGGAACATTGCTCTGAGGGTTGTTCCTCTTCCCACTTCCTGTAATTTTTGTGTGTACAGGTTTGACTACATTTGTGAGTACCAAATATCCTAACGATGATAGTAAACCATGGAACATTTTATCTGTCTATCCACAGGTCCAGGATTATCCAATCACAGCCTATTTTCATTTCCAGGCCTATCCAATCACAGCCTATCCGCATGTCCAGGCCTATCCAATCACAGCCTATTCTCATGTCCAGGCCTATCCAATCAGAGCCCATCCACATGTCCAGGCCTATCCAATCAAAGCCTATCCACATGTCCAGGCCTATCCAATCACAACCTAACCACGGGTCCAGGCCTATCGAAAATATTGTTTCTGGCTATGCCACTAGTCAATGGACTACGCAGGGTAGTGATGTTTAGCATCAAGCACACACTTTCCCTAGAATTAGCTTGTTGTATATCAAGTTTAACCTTAAACTCAAATATGGGCTTTAACCTCTCTTCCATGACTTCCTGTTGACCTATAAATATGAAGTGACACACATGCCAAACTCCCTTAGTCATCTATCAACATGGAGAAGGTCAGAGAACACAAGCATAATGAGACTAAATAAGGCAATGGCTATTTAAAAAGTAGCTACACACTTGAAAATACCCACCTCCACTATAGTGGAAAACACTATTCATCAACTAGAGCTGTGGCAAACCTGCCAGGAAGAACCATGCGTTCTTTGCCCCCATGCACAGGATGTGGTTGTAACATTCACCCTGGTTTACTGCTAATCAATGCTACAGAAAACAGGTTCAAGCTTTACATTTTTTTTATCGAGAATTCAAGTGTGCATACATTTGTGTATGTGGTCAGACCAAAAATAGATCATAGAGATTAGAATGTGCAAAACTGAAATTGGATTAAATTAATGAATAATTACAACAGAAATATCCGGTCCACAACCAACGCAAAAACACAACAACAATACTCAGTCATCTATAATCCACTAGTCAACAGAGATGTGTCACAGCCCTCGTAAAAAACATAAAACAAACAAACAGCAAGATTGACCTCATGTGGTAGGTTGTCCCTATCTCAATTAATATATAAACTTGTCAATAGACTTTATTTAATGATTAAAAATGTGTTTTTCTTTTAACAATTTTATCACCATTGATGGTTAGATTTCTCTCAGATTTTGAGTGTCAAGCTGATGAGCAACACTTATATTTTGTCCAAAGCCTGTTTTTCTTTGTTTACTAAGAGTCTCTATGATCAGAGAATGCAACGCATGCCCTTGGACTCCAATACATTCTTTACCACTAAGCTTAGCATGAATTCCACTGTTCAACAGAGGTTCTGATCTTTCCTCCATAATAAATGTGGTTCTAATAAGCCCAAATAGCAAAGAGAAAAAAAAAATGCATGTAAATAAACATCTTGGGCCACGTTTGTACCTTTCACGCATTGCTATTATTTAATATTTGTAATCTTTTCTTTTGCATGTTCGTGTGCTGCTGCACTTCCCTATGTGCGTACATACGCCTAGGTGCATTTGACTAATTTGCTTTTAAAATAACAATGACATGCTGCACCATTGACTTTAGACCAGGTTTTTGTTGGTCAATGGCACAATCACTTTCCGATGCCTCAAGATAGAAATACACCCAGAATTATCCTGAACACACCTCCATGTTAGACCAGCATGCCCATGGGTGCAAATATTGGCGCAGGTGCATTTGCCATTTAAACGACGCGGTCGCCGGAGGGGAAATTGACACCTCCGTCGGTCTTTACCTAGCAAAGACACTTGCGTTCGGGCGTTGCGCTACGTTGCGCCGGGTGCAAGATAGGGACCATTGTATTTTACCTTTCTCATTTACAATGATGCCTTGGCCAAAAAAAGCATGAACAATTCAAGGGCAACAGATAGGTACACATAGCTAATACTCAAAAGAAGCTCAACACGTGGCTTAGGTGTGAAATCACTGTGGGAAGGTTCCACCATGTGTGCATTCTTATTATTTTACTAAAATGGACAGATTTTTTAAAATTATTCAGCTGTATTGGATGATAGGGTGGATCATAGATTGACTGACCTTAACAATAGTGGCCAATTATAGGGTACTTGTTGTTCTTCTTGTTGGTGACTTGATTTTAATAACTCTTTTCTGAATTGATGTCTGGAGGAACGGATCAAATTTAGAACCGGAAGCAATTTTATTCACTAAGCTGATTGGGGCGAGGATAATACTGGCGCAGGCATAGGCAGGACAAATTGAGAACAAAGCGAAGTTCAGTTCTTACAGGGACCCCAAATGACTCAGTCGTGACTCAAGCTGGATTCACACCAGGTCCGGCAAACTGGTTGCATTGCGGCGGAAGTCCATTCATTTCAATAGGAAGCAATGCGCACCGCTGCGGCAAATCTACCGGAACCGGCAAAATGTGGATGCGGTGCGGCGGGTGTGTCGCAAGATTTGAAATAATCCAACTTTTGCGGTGCTTTGCCATACAGTGCCAGTATGTCGCTTATATGTCGCTTTCATCTATGGGTGTGTGAGATTGCAAGACAAGTTTTGACAGCTCAGTAGATAGTTTTCGTATTGTCAATTAATACTAAACTGAAAACAGCTTGCTGGAGATGGACAGTTGTATGCAATGTTGCCCACCATCTCGTAGATGCGGAAGATTGATTACGATGTTGAAAGCAGTGTAAAAGTGTGTCTGCATTACGATGCCGTAAGGGGATTTTTTTGCAGTGTCTCGTGTGAATCCAGCTTCAGGCCTATCAGCAGTAGGTAGTTGCATGGTTATTACGCAGCATTTAAGATGTAGCAGGATTACCTGTGGAAGTTCCTTCTTGAATCAGATTGTGATGCTGTTGGGTCAGACTTGATCGGTTTTGTTGTGGGTGGAAATGTATGGCCATTTTACCTGTTGGTTTGTCATTTTCAGGTGATATATTGTCCATATTCAGTTTCAAACTATTATGTTGGATGTACTTAAATGTTGCATTAGTTTGATTACGGTCATACACTAATGCTGGGGATGTATCGTATTTCGTGGTCGACTGGTTCGTTATTATAATGTGTTCTCTAACTTGTTAGCATTGGGTATCTGTAAATCTTTACAACATTGCCAATTCTGGCTATTGTGTAAATTGTTATCTTCCATTTCGGTTAAGGGAAGAATTTGTGACATCTTTACCTCTACTATGGGAGTCGTGGAGGTGACACAGAATTTCTTGTTAAACATTTGGCTTAAAATTGTGTTAAACATACTGACAAAATGTGTAGATCTTGCTGGTGTCATTTCTGGTATTGATATCAATATATTTTGTTATTTGATTTTCATGTCTCTACGGTGTCTACCGCGAGACACTTCTGGTGATTTTCTGGTCATCATTAACATTGGCAAACACACGGCACGCTACTGGTTCTCGTTACGACTGAGCCAACTGGTGGAATGTCTCCTGGGCTGTCTATGCCACGCTCCTTCTGCATTTGCGCTGCTTCTAATTCAATGTAAATATCTTTTACAGGTTGTGTGCATGATTGCTTTCTATGGGATTTTAAGGGGTGGTGAATATTCAACTACCGTAATTCCTCAAATTAAAACTGGTCGTCAAATAAACGCCAGGCCTCTGATTGTAGCCGGGGGCGTGGTCAACACGGAAAAATAAAGGCCGGTCTTAAATAAAGGCCGGGGGAATATTACGTGTGGATAATCTCCTAGGTGCCTTTCATATAATGTGCATTCCAGTTAAGCGTGATGTACATTTCTATCACTTTAATAGATTAAACAATATATTAATGATATTTTCGGATTATGGTACTTATCTAAAGCAGTGATACTCACTGCTCCTGCAAGCTGCCATTCCGTAGGTTTTTGTTCCAAACCTAATTTAGCACAAGTGACGCTACTCACTACCAGGTTGAAACGCTAACTCAGGGTAGTCGAAACTTGGGTTGGACGGAACATTTACGGAATGGCAGCTCGCGGGAGCAGGAAATGGTATCGCTAAGTATAATTGTCCTACCGGTATTTCAGTCAATGCAGCTGTATTTTTTCCCTCAGCTTGGTGTTGTTTGTATTAACGTACAGGTAGATGGCAGTAACTACATTGGAAATAACATGGCTCCCATTCAGTGCAATCGATTGAATCTTCAACAACTTTTTTCAACTACGTATTGGAACGGTTACAAGAAGTGTTGAGATTGCGTTAACAACAAAATGCAGCAATAAAAGGCAAACTGGAACAAGGATTGACATTAAAATATAACCAATTATACTTATCAAACAGAGGGAATCAGAAATAAAGGCATGCCTCTAACGAAAGCCTGCTTCAAATAAAAGCTGGTTGCCTTCTGCAGTAGAGGTAAATAAAGGCCCCGGTCTTTGTTTGAGGAATTACGGTATGTCTGATCATTTTAACCCTGTTAATGATCTCACATTATCAAACCCGGTGATGGGAAACGACATGTTTACATTACTACAGAACATTTTTAAACCAAATAAATATGGTAAAGGTATTCCAGTTGTCATTTCTCGTATTGATTCTTATTTTGTCATTTTATCTTCATGACTCAATATCTACAATTTCGACCACGAGACACGCCTGGTGATCCTCTATTCATCATTGACACATACAGTCAGTTCCGGCCTGAGCCTTTTGGGGGCCCTAAGCAGAATTTGATTTGGGGGCCCCTCCCACCATGCAGAGTCCCCTGTGCACTTGATTGGGGCCCCCCTGGTGGCCAGGTGGCCCCAAGCAGCCGCTTAGTTCGCTTATGTCTCGGACCGGCCCTTCATACAGTATGACTTGTTACTGGTCTCTTCAAGGTTAAATCAACTTTGGAGATACTGTGGGTTGTCTCTGGAGTTATACACACCTCACTGCTTTCTTATAGCAGCTGGCACTACTGCATCAATATCGGTGTCGGTGTACATCTTGAAGTTCAAGGGACGATGGTCTACTGACACTTATAAGCGTTACGTCAGACTCAATACCAAGGATATCTGGATGCACAAAAAGCAATGTGTTGTAAATATTTCACATAGTTTATTATTGGTTTGATTAATAAGTTTGTTGGCTGTATATATGGATGTATTTCTAATATGTTCAGGTGGATGGTGGGGTTTGTTATTAAAATTATGCAGAGGGCCAGTTGGTATTGATAAAGGTACAGAAAGAGGAACATGTATAAAAAAGTCTACAGGACAGTTGGGGTTTGAATCCTGGTGATGGTCGTACGAAGTTTGGTTGTACAGCTTAAAGTTTTAAATTGGAAATTATGTTTTGTTGTTAAAGGAGGATGATATTTGGGTGTTACAGGATGATGTTTCAAATTGGTAATTATGTTTTGTTGTTAAAGGAGGATGATATTTGGGTGTTACAGGATGATGTTTCAAATTGGTAATTATGTTTTGTTGTTAAAGGAGGATGATATTTGGGTGTTACAGGATGATGTTTCAAATTGGTAATTATG
>JACXGM010030981.1:0-13108 GCA_016801145.1 Umbra pygmaea
TTTTTATTTTTTTATTTAACCTTTATTTAACCAGGTAAGTTGACTAAGAACAATTTCTTATTTACAGCAACGACCTGGGAGCAATTAGGGTAAAGTGTCTTGCCCAAGGACACAACAACATTTGGCTCAGTCGGGAATCGAACTGGCAACCTTCTGACTACAAGTCTGACTCCCTACCCACTGAGCCATCTGCGCCCCAATACAACCCTAGATCCGAAAAAGTTGGTGGTAAAAAAACTATAATAATTAGAAATCTCTATTTACCCTGTACTATATTGAAAACACATTATTAACACATTATTTGATGTGGTACTTTGTGACATTAAGTAATTTTTTAAATATATGCTCATTTCAAATCCGATGACTGCAATACACTCCAAAATAGTTGGGACAGTCTACTGTTTACCACTGTGTAACATCACCTTTTCTTTTATTAACACTTATTAAGCATTTGGGCACCGAAGAAGCCAGTTGGGCAATTTTGTGGATGCGGCAGCGAATGATGTTGACTGACAAAGGTTTACCAAAGTATTCCTGAGCCTATGTCAGGATATCCATTCCAGACACATGACTGTTTTTATGTAATTGTGCACGGTAGATGGTGAAATGCCCAAAATCCTACCAATTTGTTTTTGGGAAATGTTGTTCTCAAAGTGTTAGATTATTCACTGACACATCTGTTGGCAGATTAGCACTGCCAGAGCCATACAAAATGGCCTCTAGTAAGCTACTGGTGTGCACGTTTCGGACCAAACTGTCAGAAACAGACTCCATGATGGTGGCATGAGGGTCCAACGTCCTCTAGAGGGACCTGTGCTCACAGCCCAGCACTGTGTAGCTCGATTGGCTTTCACCAGAGAGCACCAGAATATGCAGGTCCGTCGATGGCACACCGTTCTCTTCACAGATGAGAGCGGGTTCACACTGAGCATGTGACAGAGGTGAAAGAGTCAGGAGACGCCATGGTGAACGCTATGCTGCCTGAAACATCATCCAGCATGACCGGTTTAGTGGTGAGTCAGTGATGTTCTGGTGAGCACCAGGGTACGCTGACTGCTGTTAGGTACTGTGACTAAATCCTTAGAACCATAGTCAGAAATTACACTGGTGCAGTGGGCCCTGGGTTTCTCCCAGTGCAGGACTATGCCCGGCCTCAAGTGGCCAGAGTGTGTAGGCAGTTCCTGAATGATGAAGGCATAGCCATTGACTGACCCTCATGTTCCCCAGACCTGAATCCAATTGAGAACCTCTGGGATGTTATGCTTTGGTGCATCTGATGCCGCCAAGTAGCGCCACAGACTGTCCAGGAGCTCACTGATTCCCTGATCCAGGCCTGGGAGGAGATCCCCCAGGACACCATCCTCCATCTCATCAGGTGTATGCCCAGACATTGTTGAGAGTGAATACAGGCATGTGGGGGACAAACACACTACTCAGTCACATTATGAGTTGCCATGATGAAATTCATGTTGGACCAATTTGGACCAGCCTATGATTTAAATGTTTTACTTTGGTGTGAGTTGTCATTTTGTTCTTAACGAATTACACAATGTACAGTAAAGCCTCTGATCTTTGAAATGTTTCGTTCATCGAGACCCAATGTGTGATTTGAGTGTTCCCTTAGGAACCTTCCTTTTTAGGAAGCAGTGTATATTTTTTTTCATAGTTCTTGTAAATGAAGTTGGTTTGTGACAAAACCAGTCACGACTCCCTATGAAATTGTATATCTAGCAATTGGTTTGCGATTTCCTCCTTCTCACAATATTAGGCTTTATTTAGAAAAATACTTTTTCAAATGGAACCCTGTGGCACAGAAACACATTGTTCATCATCAAAAGTGGGAAACATTTTAGTTAAATAAGGTATGGCAACGTGCTTCTTGGTGCACTCATTCATTTTACAATTCATTTTCATTATTCTCTTTGCTTCCTTTTGAACATGAAGTTTATAGCCAATAGCAAATAGGGAAACAGTTTAATAGGCTGTTTGTTATTTTAGCCAGCTCACTGCACTGCAAGTGTGTGCGGCGTCAGATAAAGCAACGCCAGTCAAGTTCAATTTAACAAAACATTGTTTTGTCATTGTGACATCGTGGCTATCGATGATGCTGATATCTATCGTAGAGATAGATATCCAATCGCCCATCTCTACTGTGAAGCCTGTCAAAGGCAGTCCCATATGCGGCCCTTTTTAAAAAAAAATTATATTTTTTTTTAACAATAATAACAATATAAGGACAAATAGACATGTACATATTTTTAATACCCCCTCCCCAGAATCCCCACAAATCCACTCAACCCCCCAGCCCTCCCCTCCATCCAGCACAGCTGACCTTCCCCCCGATCCCCCCCAATGCCCATCCCTCCAGACACCCAGTCCTCAACCCCGTCCCCCACATAGACAACATAGGAAATACACGACATAACGAGTCAGAGACAAAAATAAAATGACTAAATAAATCATTAAATAAATCAAGAGGGCAGAACGTAAACAGGGAGATGACAAACATAAATAAACAATAGAGTCCAAATGAAATATAAGAGTTGCTTGACTTAGGGCGGGTCAGACGGGAGCCTCTGCAAGCTATTAAAATGTGAATAAAAATCTACCATTTATCTACAAACGTGGAATATGATCCCCTCAGTGAATGCTTAATGTTCTCAAGTTGCAAAACAAACATAAAGCCCCTCAGCCATTGAGAAAATGAGGGATACTTGCTGTGCTGTGGGTTAACTTTAAAGGTTGGAACATTCTTTGATTCAACAAATCCTGTACAATATCTTTTTAAAGGGCAAACCAATGACTTCATGTTAGATGCCAATTTAACTATTAATTCACACCACTCTGCACTGTTCTTAGTCTTTTATCCCATCACCCAGAGATTCAGTAGAAACGTAATCTGAGTCTCAGTTAACCTTGAACTAAAGTCATATGCTTGATTAAGTTCTGGGTCAAATATGTTAAAGGAAGAACTACAACAAGGATGCACTGCAAAAACTGCTTTCTCAAAAGTAAGCACAAAACCTGCCAATGGGTTGAACGTTCAGAAAACAAACTACATAACCTAAATCAGACACAATGACAAAGCTGAATTCAAAGTTTAGTTTTCAGACGTTAAAAATCATATAGTCTTATTCTAAGTATCAGGTTGTGCCTAAGTTACACTGTGACAAATAATTTACTTTATTTTACTAACATATGAGGAGGCTTACCTAAGAAGTCTCAAAACCTCGTCAGCATGTTACTAACATATGAGGATGCTTATCTAAGAAGACTCAAAACCTCGTCAGCATGTTACTGGCACAGTTCGGCAAAAAGTCCCCTCCCCTGGAATTCAAAAGAACCTAATATCTAGAAAAATTTAATTAGAAACTAAAATGTACATTATAAGGCTGATATTACATATTTGCTGCATCTCGACAGATTTTTGGCACTGCTTATTTTTACATACATGTAGCCTGTCCAAGAAAGCATTAGGAAAGAAAGACTGACATTTTCCCTCTGCACCTTAATACAGTTAGTGTATACATCAAGTCTTCCTCTGGCCACTGAAAGTTGTCCTGTCCCGGTGCCAGAGATATCCGACAGTCCCGAGACTAAACCTGACATTTGTGTCCTTCTGGAGGGAGAGCGGAGGGCTTGGCAGCAATGTGAGTGTGAAACAGTCGGCTTCTGCTCTGCAGTCACGTACTCCGACGCGTCTGGCCGTCAATGAGCCCGTCGAGGGCCGCTAGGTTTGCCAGTGATTTGTCCATTTTGCCAGTCAGCAGAGCTCCAAGCTTCTGCTCCCTTCCTGCCACGTTTAGGCCAGGGCCAGCCAGACAGACTGCTCTGCTGTGGATACCTGTGGAGCAGCCAGACTGTCCCCTGAGCTCTCCTGTCGCTTCCTCATCCAGTTGATTAGATATTGACCTGCTGATCCTCAACACATCACCTACTCCACTCCAGAGGGAGGGAGCTTTGCTAATCAATCCGTTGTGATGTGAAGAGACTGGCAGTTGCTTGGGAGATCTCGGCACACATCACATCCCGCCACCATGGGTACCAGTTCTGTAGAACACTCCCAGCTAAGTCACTTTTAACACTGCACATGACAGAGCGAGACTAATGGTGGACTAAGAACATTACTTCAGAACGGGAGGTCATTGACACAGTCTGTATCTATAGCTCATTCTACCACAGCCAACTTTAGAAAGCGCTGAACTATGGGCCTTATGGGAGCTCTTCATCAATTACATAACTCAGGATAAGAAACTGAAAATACTCCTCCTTGGCAATGTCATATGTAAAGGCATAGGTGTAGAAATGTATTACAAATTCTTGTCCTGACTGCCATCATGAAATCTCTTTCCTTCTGTCCTCTTTATTTTATTTTATTTTAGGGAATAGTAACAGTCAAAAAGAACTGAATATTTCTTTTCACCACCTCCATCATGATAACATAGATTTAGTCATCAACACTCCTTCAATGGAGTTGTGAGGTGTTCATGTATTCTGGTGTTGTACACACTCAGTTTGAATGTATGTAATTGTTTTCTCTTGTGTTGACCTTTTTTTTAATTGTGTTTCGGTTGGATCGTGTTCTTTGTATTGCACTGTACATCGTATTGATTTTTGTGTCGAAAGAAGAACAAAAGGTGACTGTATAATTAAACTATTATATAGTTGTATATATATTTTTAATTTATTTCACTATAAAAAACGGTTGAAAATCGTGTTCATATAATACTTCTTTAATCAGAATCTAGTTGAACTCTACTGTGAGTTTGAGCAATGGCCCCTACCTTGCTACCAATGAGATATTGTCAAAATTTGTCAAACTCTACACAGTCCCAACACTCTTTAATGAGGTAAAGTATTTCACCTCCTGGATAGTCTTCAACCAGAATAGTTATGATGTTTTTGGCGTTACAAATAAACTGCACTTAGAGGAAAAATATACCTTTGCTACTGACATTAATTAATGACCTCCCTGTGACTGTGTGTGTGAGAAGTTCATGTGTGTGTATTTGTGTGTCTGTTGGCCCTGGGAACCACTGCAAAAATGGCCTCATGGGGCCTACCCCCCAACCCATGCCTCTCGAAAAACAGCTGCATCGATCGCAGTGTCATCACCAGAGCCTGCAGTACCTTGTCTCTGTCGCAGGTCCAGGTGGGCATCGAGTAGAGGTGTGTTCCCCAGCACCCAGACCCCCCACCCTCTCAATCTCAAATTTATACCTCACCACCTGCAGAAAACTTCTCCCATCACGCGCAGCAATCTGGTGGAGGGAGATGATGAGTCTGTATGAAGGGAACTCTGTTGATTTCTAGCCAGAGTTCTGTTTGGCTGATTTACAGCTTCTGAAGGACGTCCAGAGTCTGCCTGTCAATCTATCATTTCTGCTCTCTTTGGAATAATATATTTTCACCTTGAAATACCATACAGCTCACAGAGAGAACAAATGGGGGCATCACAAGGTGCTGTTGGAGTTCTGTCTGGACAGAGAGACTCTACCTCCATGGTGAACAGTGAGAGATGTACTGTCAGGACCAGTGGTACATCACACTGACCTTCATATCTGGGGACTAATGACCGATCAGTCTCTCTGTTCCTCCCCAGGTTGGGAAGCACTGGAGTGGGCATGCTCTACTGTAATGATGACATGTCCTACTAGACTGGGGGAAAACCGTACCCCTTCACTCACTTCAGATATGCTCCCACACTACATCTGATTGGCTCCTTACTTTACTCGGCCAGGCAGAGCAAACATCTGTGTCTGCCATAACTTTGCTTGATAAACGAGAAAAAAAGAGTCTGTGATGCTGTTTGTCACAATTGAGACACCATTGCGACAAGATAATATAACAAATTTCACAGTGTAATACTATAAAAATCTCAATGAACCTAAGATACTCAACATACTAGATCTTTATTGAAAGGTAATTTTTTTGCAGAAGATTTCAATTCACTTTTAAGATGCTTGTGATGTGGAAAATAAGGTCCTGTGCAGTACTTTTATGGGACTTTATAAACATTATATATAGTGGGTTAAATTGGACATAAAGCATTGTTATTTAATGAAATACTTAGTGTATTTTAAAGATCAATATTTTGGGTTATAAATATAACAGTACTTGTATTGGCCATATGAATTATATTGAGCATATAAAATGAAACCATCTGAATGCAATATACAGTAAATATGGTTATATCTATACCATTCAAAGTATTTTCCTAGTATATTCAATTACATACAGACATTGACTTTTTTGGGCATAAACATATATGTTTCTACGTTTAGCCATATAGGAGTGTACATTTGGCCAGAACTGAATAGGACTGTTGTAGCCACCAGTGGCATGCTATAACAAGGATAACACATTGTGAACTGGGGGTTGCTGTGATGGGAGGGTAAAGGATAGCAACTGTGTGCATGTAAACTACTCATAAAGCAGGTTCAATAATTAAAACTCTACATTCCTAAGCATTTCTTGAATGTGGATTGTTTTTGCCATGACACTTATTGCAGTACAGTATATCTCAAGTAACAAATGCACAAGACTGAATTACATTAATTTGAATAATTTACTCAATGCTTTCCAGCTGTACTACATGTAATACTGTTGACCGGTCACAAGGAGCGTAGATGTTGGCAAAATGAACTTTGGCTTGCTCCAAGAGACAAAAGCCAACAGATGAAATAAAAGACTGAACACAAAAATGAAGATAAACATGACAGTCTCCATAATGGCATGAAGCTGTACTGCTGGAAAGCATACTGGCAGGAAGACACCCAGGGAGACGAGGGGAGCTGACAGAGAGAGATGGTGTACAAACGAGCTTTAAAGTTTTATGGGAGGTTAGTGAGTGACCTCTGCATGTGCCAAGGGGACATTCAATCAGTCAAATGCTGCGGAATGAGGAAGTGACCTTTCCTCAAGGTCAACATAACATATCCTACATATCCTATGCCCGTGGGTATCCATTGCCTGTACTATTTCAGTTGAAGTCTGACTATGCAGGTGCATCCAGATATTTCACAAAGGTGAGGTCAGAAGATCAGGAAAGCCATTAAATTTTACAGCTCTACTCTTGTCTTTAAAGCCAATCCAATCCAAGGTTTTTCCCCACAGTTCCTCTCATTGGATTCATTTACATGGTCTGGTGTTGGGTCTTGAACTCAAGCTCTATGGCAACTATGATGAAAATTAACAAATTACCCAGACTGAGAATACAGAATCGTGCCTCAACAAAGTTTGTGTAGATTGTCATAATGTTTGGCCAGCTCACTGGGCTTCTATTTATTATGTTAGTGTGCGTCAGTACCTGGTTGCTTAGAAACCTGGAATTGTACTGTATTTTTAGTAATCTTTAGTGACATGATTGTCTGTTATTACGAGACGTCATTCAAAATTGCTCTGCTCTCTTAGACATACTGTAAATTCCCCTCTGTACAGGAGAAGAGCTGAGGAACGCAATAAGACTTTATTGACGGATAAAACTGATGTGATAAGTGATTTTAACGCAGTCCATGCTGAACAATTAACCATAGTTTTAAACATTTTGTGCAGTTATACAAGGCAACCAGAGTTCAAAAAGAGCAAAACACCTTTCTTTGGCTAGCGAGTTAACAAGCCCAGTATGACATGAGTAGCAGGGACAGGAAGTGATCAATGAACAGGGTATATTCCAGAACTATTGTCAGCTCTGGTGACTTGTAGGTTTACACAGTTCTCACCCCCTTCACAACAGACTTCTGAACTGGTGCAAAAGGCCACAGCAAAAGTTTACCAAAAATAGCTCCCTGAATCAGTGTTTGGAAGAGATTAGAACCAGAGATTACTTGATTTGCAGTATTGTGTTGATTTACCATGGGGTTTCTGGATGGCAGAACACACATTAGCTCAGCTGGCATGTTTCGTTACCCAAATCACACAGAAGGGTTAAATCATTAGATTGAAAGCAGAGAAAACATTCCATCCTCCCTATTTTTTACAGGACATCACTCAAAATTGAATACGGATAACCCTCTGCCAACGAAAGAAAAACAGAAACAGACTATTAGAATAACCAGCTTCTTGATTATTGTTTTTAGTATGTTGAGAATCTAAAACCAGACTTAGCTCGAGCAAATATGACTCTAATTTTGAGGTGGCAGAGCAGCTAACAGAGTGTGAAATGTCCCGTTACAATAGGTGTCAGTCACCGCTGTGGCCAAATGAGGAACCAAGACTCCCCATGTCTGGTCTTCCATGCCTAGTTCACTTCTCCCTGCATGGCTTCATTAAGCCATACCAACATCCATTAAATGCCCAGAGGTGTGGCAACCAGAAGGCAGGATGTACCACAGTGGAGACAGGGTCCCTGACAGATTATGTCTTTGCTCCGTACCACCAATCTGTGGTGAACCTAACAGTCAAAACAAGTTGTCGTTTAATGTTGCCCTCTTACTGAAGAACATTGCTGTTAGTAAAATCTGGGCCAGTGCATATGAGACTTTGGTTTTGACATACAGTATACTTTTCCTTTGTAATATTTAGCATGCTGTAGCTTTGGTTAGATCTTTGTCATGCAATGTCCCTTTTACTAATATTTAGCATGCTGTGGCTTTAGCAAGGAATTTGTTACACACTTTTTCTATTTGTAATATTTTACATACTGTAGATTTAGTTAGATCTTTGTCGTGCAATGTCCCTGTTAATAATATTTAGATTTGCTGTAGCTGTAGCTAGATTTTTGCTGTAAACTGTCTGTTTGTAATATTTAGCATGCTGTAGCTTTAGCAAGATATTTGACATACAATGTCCCTTTTCTAAAATGTACAATGATGTCATTGGTTCTTTGCAGCTATACTAATTTAGCAGGCTAAGAGTTAGTTCGCTTTGGTGTATTGCTCATGTTGGTGATTGTGATTGTAAAACATGAACAGTATTCTTGGGTTCTATGCTTCAGAGTGTATAAACATCATTAAAAAGGACCCCTGGGCTCCAATTAGAAAACACTATGAGGAAGGCAGCAGTAGTTAATATTCTTTCCTCCACTTCGTAGGACTGGGCCACTGTGTAATGGACACACACATGCTTGACATCAGTTAAAGTATGAGAAAGTAATTCAACTAGAATCTGTGTGAACACAAGAAACAAACTACGGTACTGTATAACCAGTGCAAGACATGATTGGTAAAGTATATATATTTTTTATGTTTGCTAATGCCGGGGAAACAATAATGTGATTAAATGTTCCTGTTCCAAATTAAATAGTTACTTGATTAGCAGCTACAGTCGTATACAAAAGTTTAGCCACCCCTGACAATTTCCATGATTTTCATTTATAGGTAATTGGTTGTTTGGATCAGCAATTTCATTTTGATCTATCAAATATGTGAAGGACATGGTAATACTTCAGTAGTGAAATGAGGTTCATTGGATTAACAGAAAATGTGCAATATATATCAAAACTAAATTAGACAGGTGCATACATTTGGGCACACTTGTCATTTTGTTAATTTGAATACCTGTAACTACCTAGCACTGATTAATTGGAACAGATTGGAACAGATTGGAATAGATTGGAACAGATTGGAACAGATTGTTCAACATTATGGTTTAGGGGAAGGCTACAAAAAGATTATTGCATAGATTTAATCTGTCAGTATCCACTGTGAGGAACATAGTGAGGAAATAAAAGACCACAGGCACAGTTCTTGTTAAGGCCAGAAGTGGCAGGCCAAGTAAAATACCGGAGAGGGAAAGGCGAAGGATGGTGAAAACGGTTGAAAACAGCCCACAGACCACCTCCAAAGGTCCCATCATGCTGTGGGGCTGTGTGGCCAGTGCCGGAACTGGGAATCGTGTTAAAGTTGAGGGTCACATTAATTCCACTCAATATCAGCAGATACTTGAGATTACTGTAGAGGAATCAGTCACAAAGTTGAAGTTACGCCGGGGCTGGATATTTCAACAAGACAACGACCCAAAACACTGCTCAAAATCTACTCTGGCATTTATGCAGAAGAACAAGTATAATATTCTGGAATGGCCATCCCAGTCCCCAGACCTGAATATCAGTGAAAATCTGTGGGGTGATTTGAAGCGGGCTGTCCATGCTCGGCAACCATCAAACCTAACTGAACTGGAGATGTTTCACAAAAAACCTTCATCCAAAATCCAGACACTCATTACAGGCTACAGGAAGTGTCTAGAGGCTGTTATTTCTGCTAAAGGAGGCTCAACTAAATATTGATGTGATATTTCTGTTGGGGTGCCCAGATTTATGCACCTGTCTAATTTCATTTTTTGTTCATTAAATAAACCTCATTTCACTAATGAAATATTACTGTGTCCTTTAGTTATTTGACAGATCAAAATGAAATTGCTGATTCAAACACCCAATTATTTATAAATGAAAATCTCGGAAATTGTCAGGTGTGCCTAAACTTTTGCATATAACTGTAGTTAGCTATAGCTTCTAGCAGGCTAGCAACTTGTCTGGCAAGCTAGCTACTGGTTGTTTACTAACTAGTTAGCTAACTGGTTTTCAGATATCAATTTTGTTGATCAAATGTTAGTAAGGAATTAACTGGTTAACTCATATTACTCTGTGAAATGATACTATCTCTAGACAGTTAGGTAATGTGTTTACACTTATTCAATCAGCGTCCTTTTTGGTTCTCTCTGGTATCTGTGCAGTCATTGGTCAGCTGGCTGCTTGTTGTAATCTAACTGGAATAATCTTTTCCTATGATATTTAAATGAGAAAGTGAAATTGTTATTTTAATAGACTTGTTCAAATGCACAAATTGCATGAAGGAACACAGGATTAAAGGTCTGACAGAAAATATATAATATAAACCCCACAGTAGATTCAATTAGGAAAAATAATTTACCTTCTTTCTCCTCAGCATATCTGTTTATTATAGGCAGTTTTATAAGGAGAAATCTAGCAGCCAGCCAGCTGCCATGAAAACCTAATTCAAAAGGCACTTTAAATGTCTATTAAACAATTGAATTCCCCAGGACAAGAGTAGATACAAAAATCATTACTAGGAGGCTAGCTGACTCAGTGATATCTGGCGCTGCATGATTGTATTGTCAGTACTTCGCACACACCCACACATCATGATCAAAGATGCAGCATCTTGATTTCATCATATTGTTGTTGCTGGAATTATCCCGCACAGCAAGAAGAGCAAACTTCCAGCGTATTGCAGGTTTGAAAAGTTTGTCATAAGGAAAAATTTATATTTTTAGTAACTTTTAGCAACTCCTAAAACAAACTCACATTACCTGGGTGATTATCTTCTGTAGTATGAAAATGGCTTAAATTAAGATACGTCATATGAAAATTTTTAAGTTATTATCAGTTTGCATTTTAATCAATTTATTTCTCTCTCTCATGTCAATGATATACTCATTACAGCACCACACAACAGAAGAAGAAAACATTGATTTCATTAGTAAGCATGCATCTGCGTAAACTTTAATTGATTTGTTTACAGTGCTTTTACAGATCCTGTATTGAGTCTATCTTATCTTCCAGTGTAGTTGCCTGGTTTAGAACCTTAGCTAGGGCAAATTAAATACCCTAGAGAGAATTGTGCAGATCAGTGCTGAGATTGTTGAGAGAACGCAGAAGGCTCTTTGAGATAGCTACAGATAATGCACATGTAACAGAGGTAAAGAAATCACTTTGGATCTTATACACACACTGAACAGCCAATACTTTGTACTGCCTTCTGGGAGCAGACTGCAGTCTTAAACTCTTAAACCCAAAACCCAGAAACTAACAATTTGTGCCAACATTAATACAGCTTTTAAATCAAAATATACAGTGTTTGTTTGACCAATGTTTATAACATAGCTCCTTACAGAAATAGATATTATGTAATACAATAGGCTATACTATATACAATAAAATATACAGTAGCATACACAGAATATACTGTAGACAGACAACTTTACAGACTATACATTTAGACTGTTATATTTAATGCTATAATTAATTTAACACATTATATTATCATTATCATTCAGTTAAACTATTGATTGGTAACATATTGATGTAGCTTGGTGCACTCATTATTCGGTTCACTAAAAGACTCATTATATGATCCAGAATATGATTCAAAAGGTACTGTTTACATGTACAGATTGTATATAGGTTCATAACCTTATAAATATTGTGTACTGCACATATTTTTTATTTTTTATTATCTATTGGTTTTTCTACATTGCTGAGGCGTAGCACAAGATTTTCACTGTACCTGCAATTACATCTGGATCTGCTGTACATGTGACAAATAAACTAAACTTGAACTTGATATAGAGTATTAAAAGTAGACTATTCAGACTACATAGTAGATTTATTTAGTGTTTGTATTCAGTAGTGCCTGGACACAACACTTAGTTGTGATACATTGACTATAAACCCTAAACACAGAGAAAACATATTGCTTTTGTCAACTGGTTACTAATGCAATAAAAGCTGTAAAAACCAATTTGATGTCATACCAATGACATCATGATTCAGGATGCAAAGCACCCAGTTTATTAAATAGGTGTAACGATTCCCAATTCCCCTTCCCTGGACACTGCCACTTCCCTATTCCATCCCGCTCAGAACTACAATCCCCATTCATCAGTTCTACTTCCTGTGGACTACAGCTTCCCTAGTCATACCTCCTAAGAACTACAGTTCCCATACCCGGACTCAATTATCATGATTCACCACACCTGCATACTCCATTTTGTATTTAAGCCACACACATCCTTTGCCTCCTTGCGAGGTATTGTAAGTACGAAAGTTTTTTTACTGAGCATTCATTCTGTCTTGTATACCTGCTATTCCGTTTTGACCTATGCCTGTTTTGGATTACTCTGCCTAGTGATATCCCTAGATGTATCTTAGCCATAACAGCTATTCCGTAGTGACCTATGCCTGTTTTGGATTACTCTGCCTATTGATATCCCTAGATGTATCTTAGCCATAACAGCTATTCCGTTTTGACCTATGCCTGTGTAGATTACTCTGCCTGTGAATATCCCTCTTTGTACCTTAGCCATAATAGCTCTTCCAGTCTGACAGTACCTTATCTTGGATTAGTCGTGCTTGTTCCTGTAGACAGTC
>JACXGM010030984.1:0-13108 GCA_016801145.1 Umbra pygmaea
TGGGGGGCAGGATGTAGGTAAAGGGGGGATGGGTACGGTAAGGGGTGACAGCTGTGGTTCGCACGGGTGGGGGTCAAGAGACAGGAAGGAAAGGGGAGGGTTTATGACGGGGGGAGCGGAAGTGGGCTAGGAAGGGGGCGGGGTTTATGACGGGGGGCAATAAATCATTCACATCAATCACTTTTTGACACAAAGTTAATACTATAACCTCCTCAAGCTGGATCAACATTTTGTATTACTGGATCCAAGGCCAGCAGCATTACCTTGAACACTTCAGGTTCTACCCCGAAGGGCTAAACTAAACCAGCAAAAATAAGATTACAAATGATCTTCAATATGAGTTTTTTTATATATTTATAGATATATTTAAACAAATGAAAAAAAACAGACCACACCATACAGTACACATGTACCTTCACAGAACAACAACACACAGACATAAATACAAATATAAATACAAATCATACCAACAATAATAATGAATTAGACTTGAAAGGCTGGTGACATAAGATGAATTATGGATCTGAGGGAAGTATCTCATATTCAATATGAGTTTTAATGAGCGAGTTGGATCAACAATTAAATTTATTCACTCCAACCCAAGAACATACAGTGGGGCAAAAAAGTATTTCGTCAGCCACCACTTGTGCAAGTTCTCTCACTTAAAAAATGAGAGAGGCCTTTAGTTTTCATCATAGGTACACTTCAAATATGAGAGACAGAATGAGAAAATAAACCCAGAAAATCACATTGTATGATTTCTTATGAATTTATTGGTAAATTATGGTGAAAAATAAGTAATTGGTCAATAACAAAAGTTCATCTCAATACATTGTTATATACCCTTTGTTGGCAATGACAGAGGTCAAACGTTTTCTAAAGGTTTTCACACACTTTTTTGTTGCTAGTATTTAGGCCCATTCCTCCATGTAGATCTCTAGATCAGTGATGTTTTGGGGCTGTCGCTGGGAAACACAGACTTTCAACTCCCTCCAAAGATGTTCTATGGGGTTGAGATCTGGTGACTGGTTAACCAATCCAGGACCTTGAAATGCTTCTTACGAAGCCACTCCTTCATTGCCCGGGCAGTGTGTTTGGGATCATTGTCATGCTGAAAGACCCAGACACGTTTCATCTTCAATGGCCTTGCTGATGGAAGGAGGTTTTCACTCAAAATCTCATGATACATGGCCCCATTCATTATTTCCTTTACACAGATCAGTCGTCCTGGTCCCTTTTCCAGAAAAACAGGCCCGAAGCATAATGTTTCTACCCCATGCTTCACAGTAGGTATGGTGTTCTTTGGATGCAACGCAGCATTCTTTCTCCTCCAAACATGACAAGTTGAGTTTTTACCAAAAAGTTCAATTTTTGGTTTCATCTGACCATATGACATTCCCCCAATCCTCTTCTGGATCATCCAAATGCTCTCTAGCAAACCTCAGATGGGCCTGGACATGTGCTGGCTTAAGCAGGGGGACAAGTCTGTCACTGCAGTATTTGAGTCCCTGGCTGCGTAGTGTGTTACTGATGGTAGCCTTTGTTACTTTGGTCCCAGCTCTCTGCAGGTCATTTACTGGGTCCCCCGTGTGGTTCTGGGATTTTTGCTCACCGTTCCTGTGATCATTTTGACACCACAGGGTGAGATCTTGCGTGGAGCCCCGGATCGAGGGAGATTATCAGTGGTCTTGTATTTCTTCCATTTTCTTATAATTGCTCCCACAGTTGATTTCTTTACACCAACCTGCATACCTATTTCAGATTCAGACTTCCCAGCCTGGTACATGTCTACAGTTTTGTTTCTGGTGTCCTTTGACAGCTCTCTGGTCTTGGCCATAGTGGAGTTTGGAGTGTGACTGCTTGAGGTTGTGGACAGGTGTCTTTTATACTGATAACAAGTTCAAACAGGTGCCATTAATACAGGTAACGAGTGGAGGACAGAGGAGCCTCTTAAAGAAGTTGCAAGTCTGTGAGAGCCAAAAATCTTGCTTGTTTTAGGTGACCAAATACTTGTTTTACGGAGGAATTTACCAATAAATTCATAAACAATCCTACAATGTGATTTTTCTGGATTTATTTTCTCATTTTGTCTCTCATAGTTGTAATATACCTATGATGAAAATTACAGGCCTCTCTCATTTTTTTAAGTGGGAGAACTTTCACAATTGGTGGCTGACTAAATACTTTTTTGCCCCACTGCACATGGTCAAACTGTAAATAATTTTCAGTAAGGCAGATTTTACAGATCACCTTCGGAGCAGTTTGGGTATAG
Organism: Umbra pygmaea; assembly: GCA_016801145.1. NCBI lineage: Eukaryota > Metazoa > Chordata > Actinopteri > Esociformes > Umbridae > Umbra > Umbra pygmaea. Next base: position 2,273 of record JACXGM010030984.1, read on the forward strand.
CTCAGGGTCTGATGGAGATCATCTTTGGAGATATCTAATTTGACATCATGTGTGATCATTGCAGGGTTTAAGAGGGCGTGTTAAGTTTGATCAGATAGGAAAGGGCACCCACTGATCTGTTCTAGTCTACATTTTTTATCTTCCTCCTAATGTACCATCACCTCTCCCTTTTTCCTTTGTCCCTTCTCTCTCTCTTTTTTCCATCTCTCCTATCTTGCCGTTCTGTCAACACTGTGGTTGTTCCCTGTTTCTCTATCCCTCACAATCTCATCTTCGTCTCTCTCTTGCTCATGTGCAGAATGCACATGCTCTCTCATCCTCTTTCTCTCCTCTCTTCTTCCCTCTGTCTGTTTGTTTCTCTGCAGGGCCTTCTGTCTGTGTCAGCTCCACCGCACTGCATATCAAACAGGAGGATGTATTCGCTTGCTCGCTCCCTCTCGCTCCCTATCTCTGCCTCTCTCTCTGTCTCCCTCACACCATGGCCTCCATCACTCCTTCTACCTCCAAAAGGATAGCATCCCTCCCTCAGCCAAGGGTCCTGGGAATACATAACCCAAATCTAGGAGTGAGAAAGTGTGTGTGTTTGAGAGAGAAAAAGAGGGAGATAAAGCAAGAAAATTGACAAAATCAAGTGAGCACCGCATCATCTGGCAGATTTGCCCTGGTTTCAGTCCCTGTTCTCAATTGTTTATTCAAACTGCATTTCCATTCACTCTATATTCATTGTCCAATTGCACTCCTTAACTGTTCAGTTGGAATGTAATGGCCACCTTTCGTATATGTGCAGTTCTGTAGCACAAGCTCCCTTTGACCGTGCCAATAAACAGTGCCACTTTCATAGAAAAATGCTATAATCTAATATGAGGTATAACCAGGATCATTCCAACTTTAATGTGAAGATTCAAATAAGATCCAATCAGGGATGGGCAAAGATACATCTAAATGTATTTTAAAATAAAATACAAAATACCTTAATTTTAATTGTATCAAAATAAACAACTAGAAAATGCAGCAGCCACACCATGTATCAAAATAAAATACTGTATTTTTGTATCTTAAAAATACTCAAAATACTTTCACAAGGGACCATGAAATTATTTAGCAAACTTTCTGTTTATTGGCTTATTTAATCTGTCTATTCACCAGTACACTGACTTAGTTGATGCTCCTATCTACATTTTACATTTTGTACAATTTAGTCATTTAGCAGATTGTTTTATCCAAAGTGCAGGGACATCCCCCTAGAACAACTTAGAGTATCTTGCCCAAGGACACAATGGCATTTGGCAGAAACGAAATTCGAACTGGCAACATTCTAACAACAAGTCTGACTCCCTATCCACTGAACTACAGTATCTGATGCCCATCTAATCCTATCTCTCCCTCCAATCTCTTTCTGACTAGCAAAAGAGGGAGAATGACTTTAAGGCATGCATTTTCAAGTACCGGTACAAGTGCATCTAAAACAAATTGAATATCATGGACATTTTTTCCATAATTTAATTCAAAATGCAACACATTCATATATTCTAGATTCATTACCCGTAAAGTGATGTATTTCAAGCATTTTTTTGTTTCAATCTTGATGATTACAACTTAAGGGTAACACTGTAGCTAGCTAGCAGGCTAGTTAGCAGGCTAGCTAACAGGCTAGTAGTTGTTCCTTTTCTAAATGAAATTATTTCATGCCAGTGACTTCTTTCCAACATTGTCATATGATTTTTGTGTTTAATTGTAGTTCAGGCTACTCTGACAAACATAAATAACTTTCTCTTGTTTTTATTTTTTGCTGTATACAACGACAACACATACTGCAGTGCCATTCGTTAAGCTTTGGGAGGTCAGCGTCGGCAGGGGGTCAAAGTTGACATTATTTTAACCTTGAGCACAGCAGAGAGCTACTCTACAAGAGTTGTGCTCAGAGAGTCTTTGCACCCAGGATAGAGATGTCGCTAGGTTGGTAGAAATTCCTGCCCCATAGGAAGTGTTTGGTACAGCCGGCGCAAAGCGTTTTTAACGCTGGTGATGGACAAGGCCATTTACAGCTCAGAAATAAGAAAATCCAGGATCTCAAAATATTAGAATAACAACTTTATTATACAGAAATGTGGACCTTCTGTAACATATTCATGCACTCTATACTTGGTCAGGGATCTTTGCATGAATAACTGCAGCAATGTGGTGTGGCATGGAGCTTGTGGCACTGCTGAGGTGTTATGGAAGCCGAGGATCCTTTGATAGTGGCCTTCAGCTCATCTGTATTGTTGGGTTTGGTGTCTCCCATTTTCCTCTTGAAAATAGCCCATATATTCTCTATGGTGTTCAGGTCACCTGAGTTAGCTGGCCAATCAAGTACAGTAATATCTTGGTCAACAAAACATTTACCAGTCAATTTGGCACCGTGGGCAGACTGTGGTGACTTCACACTGGACTTCAAGCAACTTAAATTCTGTGCCTCTCCACTCTTCCTTCAGACTCTGGGACCTTGATTTCCAAATGATATGCAAAATGTATTTCAAAATGTATTACTTTAAACCACTGAGCAATGGCCCAGGTAAGACACTTCTGGTGTTTCTGGTTCAGGAATGGCTTGACACGAGGGATGCAACACTTTTTACCCGTTTCCTGGACATGTCTGTACGTGGTGGCTCTTGATGCATTCCAGCCTCAGGCCACTCCTTGTGAAGCTCTCCCAAGTTTTTCAATCAGCTTTGCCTGACAACCCTCTCAAGGTTGTGGTTATCCCTGTTGCTTGTGCAACTTTTCCTACCACACTTCCATTCCAGTTAACTTTCCAGGAATATGCTTTGATACAACATTCTGTGAACAGCCACCTCTTTTAGCAATTACCTTCTGTGGCTTGTGGAGGGTGTCAATGAGTGTCTTCTGGACAACTGTCAAATCAGCTGTCTTCCCCATGATTGTGGCTGTGTGTACTGAACCAGACTGAGAGATTAATGGCTCAGGGAACCTGTTTTTAATTAATTGGATGATTAGAGCTCTTCTCATGTCCACATTTCTGTATTACAAATTCTTCATTACAAATGTATTACAAATTCATTTATTCTAATATTTTGAAATACATTTACATTACATTTACATTTTAGTCATTTAGCTGATGCTCTTATCCAGAGCGACTTACAGTAAGTACAGGGACATTCTCCTGGAACAACTTAGGGTAAAGTGCCTTCCCCAAGGACACAACAACATTTGGCACAGTCAGGAATCGAACCGGCAACCTTTCGACTACCAGTCTGCGCCACAAAATACTGTATTTTTGATGCCCTGAGCCATAATAAATTATATTGAAACTAAAAAAGACTTGAAATCGTTAAATTCACTTTTTGAATTAAAGTACGGACAAAAACTAAATTTTCCGTGATATTATAATTTTTGGCGAAGCACTTGTATAGTTCCCACACAGTCTTGTTTAATTGCAGATTTATTTTGGAATAGGCACCATTCAGAGGGAGCATTTTTATGATGCCATCATGTAGACTTTTCACAAAGTATTTTAGATTTATTTTTTAAATACAAAATACTAAAAGTATTTTGATACAAAATTTTAAGCCATTTTCGTTCAGCCTATCAAATACAAATTACAAAAAAATACTATTTTAAATTTGAAATACATGCATCATAAATACTGCCCGTCCCTGGATCCAATCAATGTTATACTTACATTTATTTCTTCTTAATAAAAATACAGCCCTCTTCCAACATGGCAGCTGCAAAAGATGGCTTTACTCAAAATGACTGTGAATGACAGTGGCAGCTTAATTGACTCCCAAGGCCATGGCTAATACAACTGAACCATTAATAGAAGCATTAACAAGAAGGTGTAGGGCCTAGTGATAGAGAACCAAGAAAAGGGGCTGGCTGTGTATTGATTGTCCATGGAGATCTATAGAGTGGGCGGAAGCGTTGGTTCATGGCAATGGGAGTTTTCCACATCCAAACACTGCAAAGGACAAGCTCCTGCGTGTTTCCCTGTGTCATGTCTGAGGTAGGAGAGGAAAAGGACACGGTGACATTGGGCCCCCCACATATGAGGAAGATATCTACAGGGCAAATTAGACTTAACATCTAATGCACATTTAAAAGCAAATTTCTATGCCATATTTATTACTCCTACTGCTGTACATTTTCCAGATCGCTGCTCAGTACATAGCGTATTATTATTATTTTTTATTTATTTTTTATTATTGTTTTAAAAATTCTTTATATTGTTGTAATCTTTTTAAGCCCACTGCATAGATGTGTCGAGCCATGTCAAAATAATTTCTCTGCATAGGATGATGTGATGTTATTCGATGCATATGATAAACAAACAACTTTGACTTTGACTAATGCCCCTCCAGGGGTTACAACTGTAGTTTTTCCAACAATCGGTAACTTACCATAGCAATCAAGAAATCAATGGCAACCGCTATATGCCCAGGATGTCCACAAACCTAGCATACCTGGGTCTCTTTTTATTTTGAATTGTGAAAAGATTGAAAGGAAAGTGCAAACTAGATCGACACACTGAACCACACTGGTTCGATCAAATATTAAAAGAATTTAATGAACCCGAAGAAGTCTCTAAATGTCATCTGGAGTGAGTTTGTCATCGTTAAGTATTATTGCTGATAATAAGGAAGGATTGCTGCTCCCGAGCTAACTGACCCCTGGTTTCAAATTGAGGACATCTCTCTCCCTAGATCTCTTACTAATTATTATTAATCAATTGGTAGTCAATCACATTCATTGTGACCAGAGGCAAAACATTTTTTTTAGCTCAAATACTTGGTTTGACTAATTGAGAGAGGTTACATGTTTTTAAAGTGTGAAGTTGTTACATTAGTGTCAACAGATAAAACCATGTGAGAGAGAGAGTTTGTGCAATGGTGTGAGTGGATGAAGTGTAATAGGCTTAACATCAGAGGTAGGTAACACATTGCCGGTACATTTGTGTTTGTGTGTGTGCACAGAGTCACGATGGGCGTGTAGATGTGAGAGGGCAACACGGCAGGTCTATGCTGACTATCAGTGGGGTAAAGCTCTCCGACCTGGGACGCTTTGATTGTGAGGCACTCAGTAGGATCGGAGGCCACCAGAAGAGCATGTTCCTTGATATAGAGTGTAAGTACCATTGAACAAGTGGGCAGTAAATATATGAAAAAAGAATCTCAATGTTCACATGTTCTTCACAATGTGGTTCCTTCTGATAATTAACAATTGCTACACCACACTATCTTTATGCAACAATGTTCCAGGTTGATGTGTTTCAACTGATAGAAGGTTGTAGAAATACACATCTGCACAAATGCTATAAATGCACAATTTTTTTGCATATTTGCAACATATTGAAGGTTTTAAGTTCATAACAGGAGGAATAAATACACACCTGTACAATGCACTTAAAATAAACACTTTGCACAATTTCAAAACAAACCTTGTATGTGTATTTGGTATAAAATATATATGGACACTTTTTAACTGATAGGTGGCCTAATAAATACCTTCAAAAAAATAACACACATTTCCACACCGCTGTACAGCTAAAACACACACACACACGTTTGCAGATCTGCTAATTGGGGATTACATAGACCACAGATGCACATGCAAAACATCATAGCCGCAAAGCCACTGACTTGTAATATTCCATTGTTAAATGCTGTTTCTATCTTCCCTTTTAACAAACACTAGATTAATCATGACAGAGTTGCCTGCCCCCCAGAAAGACTAATTAGTACCAGGATATCCTGCTGCATTATAATCCATACCACACATGCACAGAAATGCACACTTTGAAGACAGGATGCCTGGGTCATTGGGTGGACATTATGCCCGCCCCAAACACCAGTGACCCGGTACCCCCCTCTCACTCTTACCCGTGAAATTCTGAAACAAACTGGGTGAGAAATGATTCCAACAGGCGTGCCTTGTGGGTAGCAGACGCTAAGCTAACTGTCGCTGGAGAGCAAATTAACTCATTTATTAAGTAACTGGCATCAGGAGGCAAAGGGGAGGGGAAAGTCAGGCCCTATTTCATGACAGAGAGCCAGGCATCAATTTCCCTAATGAAATCCTGAGAGCAGTCATAAAACAATCCATAATAGCACTCCACTGACTACGGGGTGCATGCAGCAGCGAGCGGAGATGTCACCATACAACCGGGGGATCATTATTTATTGCCTATCCAGTTTGCAACCCCACACATGAACATGCACGCATAAATACACACGCGTTCTTTCTACTTCAGGGAAAGCGTAACGGAGATCTCGGGCCCAGCATGCAGCATCTTCAATTAACTTTATGCTTCCTTTTAACTTTAGGGAGAGTATATAAAGGCAATATAAAATGCTATCTTTTTTCCCTTTGTGGGATTATACTTCAACTGAATAAGACTCTTTTGGACTTTAATCATCTTGCACATAGCGCCGCCTTTGGATTCCTTTTTTTAGTATTTAGTATTTATTAGTACATCCATTTTTCAAAAATTACTTTGTATTTGGATGTCTCTGTTTTTTTCATTGACTGGTTTTGCGTGATATTGTTGTCTAAACAATATTTTCATAGACATGCCCAAGTTCCTGAACAACCAGACCATATTTTACTCATGGGAAGGCAACCCAGTCAACATCAGCTGTGACGTGAAGTCCAACCCACCAGCCACCATGCTGTGGAGGAGAGAGCGCCTTACCATCTCGACCGAGGGCACAGCCAACACACGTGTCCACACGACTGAGGGCAAGTCCTTGCTAGAGGTGGGTTCTAAGAAGCATAAAGGTACCAGCTTACCTTACAGGTCCCAAGACATTTCCCCAATTTTTCTTTACATGGCTAATCTGTCCTTTAATAATATGGCCTATTAATCATAGCTCACTCTTTTACACTCCTTTTTAACTCTAGCAAAGGTCCACTAAATGAGGGTAAATGGGAAAGCATTCTTAGTCTGCTTACCTTGTAAAATAAGGTTTGACATAACCCTAAATTTTCAACAGGTGTAAGTTATACTATTATATACTCTTATAAATTGTAACATTTTTTAGGGTCTTTCTGAATTTTACCAAGAAATTGGTTTAGCAAAAGAAAACTGTTTAGGAATTGAAAAAGCTACTGCTTGTAGTTTGACATATGATGATTGAGCTCCATTGTTTTTACTGATTCAACTATGTGCCACTATATAGGTTACTCCCGTGTCCGACAGGGATTTCGGACGCTATAACTGCACGGCCCGGAACAACATCGGTGCAAAGTACCAGGAGTTCATTTTGGCGCAGGCAGGTAAATGCTAGCCTGGTAAAATACACATTTTGGAAGTAAATTCCAGTCCCCATGACAACTGATCAGCCCTTGATATAACACATTGGACTCCTTTTATCATATAGATGGAACCTGCAAAATCCTTTGCATAATAGAGATGTACCTTGACATATTAATAATCCTCCATCAAATGAATTGTTCCCACTGTTCATACTCTAAGTAGCAGGATTACTCAATTATTTTTTTCCAGGCGACCAATCAAGTATCTAATTTTGACAATGTGAAACAACAGGGGGAGTCATCCAAATGTTTTGCAACTCTCTTGCTCCCTTTTGTCTTTGATAACCTCCTTATAGGCTGATTTAAAGTGTTGTAGCTGTTTACTAAAGTACCTCCTAATTTACAGTACATCGTACAGCCTAATATAAAATACTGCAGTTCAATTCGCTATAGTGCAGATTCAATTACTTCAAACAAATGTCCTCTCAGCAGAATATTTCTGATAAATGGAGAGTATAGTTTTTGCAGTGAGTGCAAAATCATTCAATATGCTTGCATTATGTGTTTGCATGTGCACCTCTGGACACACTTCACAAGCATAAACATGCAAACTCTTTCAAACACACAGATTATTAGGGTTTCAGTGTGTACACTGGAACCCTATTGTATTTGTTGGCATTCATTATTATTAGGGGTCCAAACCCGAAGAGGCACGGAACCGTCGTTTGCAAAATGCGTTTGGCCTCAACTCCCACACCGTACATCGCACATAGAAGATACACATATCCACATGTTCCCTGAGTTAAGCTGAATTTTCTGATGTAAACCACGCCCATTTCCGCCAGTACTTTTATGCGTGAAAAATTGCAATTTATTGTAAACTTACTTTTTCTAACTCCTCCTAGACTGCGTGTCCGATCTACACGAAACTTGGTATGTATGATCAACAGACCAACCTGACAAAAAGTTATCAAAATATTTTTTTATCGGATGAAAATTGCGCAAATTACACAAACAAATTTGTGTAGCTAGGTATGTAAACACAAACTCTGCCATATCTTGGCCAAAAAAAAGCTATCATTGCAAAACTTTAGATTCTTGTTTGACATGACCATCTGAGGCTCCCCAACAAATTTTATGAAAATTGGCTACTAGGGGGTGCTATAACTACAAAAAATTATATCTCATTAACGGCTCTTCTGATTTATACCATCTAGGGCCACTCTTGAGGCCACCCCTACAGTGGGGTACTGATTTGTCAAAAGGGGCGTGGCCTATGGGACCCAGTTTTGGATCCACCCCTTGTACTAATGTGAGTAACTTTAAATTTACAGTGTAGATGCGCAATGGTTACTGGACCTCACATAAGAAAAATGATACATGTGAACCACTAGGTGGCGCTATAATGATGTCAAATGGGTTTTGTGCCCATAACTCCCACATTACACATTATACAATAGAAACACTTATATCCAAGTGTACCTTGAACTAAGCTGAAACCGATGATATAGGACACGCCCATTTGTGATAACAAGATGTTTCACAATATCACGCAATGCGCAAACCAACTTTTTTAACTCCTCCTAGACTGTGCAACCAATCTGAACGAAACTTGGTACCTAGCATCTCCAAATGGACCTAACCAAAAGTTTTTAAAATTATTTTGTTATGTTAAACTATGCTCAATTGACGAACAAACACATTTTCGTAGCTAGCTGTGAAATATGAACTTTAGTATATTGCTTCCAAATTAAATGCTATCATCAAAAAACTTGAGATTATTGTTCAATGTCCTTGGTGAAGATTGGCAATTAGAGGGCGCTTTAATCAACATTTATATGTTTTGGCAAATGTTGGGATTTACTACATAATTTTAAATTAACAGTGTAGATGTACAATGGCTACTGGCTCACATTCCAAAAATTACACATGTGGACCACTAGGTGGCACTGTAATGATGTCAAACATCTTTTTACCTATAACTCCCACATTACACATTGCACATTAGAAATCCTTATATCCAAGTGTACTTTGAACTGAGCTGAATCTGATGATATAAGACACACCTATTTGTGATAACAAGGTTTTTCACAATATTGCGCAATATAAATTACAATATCTTTTCCGTAGTAAATACTATTAACATGAAACTTTTGGTCCTTGTTTGGCACGCCGCTCTGAAGCTCTGTACCAAATTTGTCATTAAAAGGCGCTGTCGTCAACGTAGACCCGTTTTTGCACTTTTACTCAATCAATGTTAATGGGATATTTACAACGGTGATGTACCACAGACCTTGTAGCTCACACCTCAATATTTTCTGACATTTGCCTTGCCAACGTTATGCTTTGGGGTCCGCTTTCCATAATGACTATACAAAAGTTTGAGCTTTTTTTAATGTGTCAGACATTATAGAACATATAAAAATGTGTATTATAATCGGCTAAAACTTGTTTCAAACAAAGACAAGATAAATTCATAATTAATGAAATATATATACAATATATTTAGCAGATTTAATTGTCGTGTTTTCTCTCCTAACCAATATTTCCTATATTTCTAAGCAGATGATCTATGCTATATTCTGATAAAATGCCCCTCGTTGGGGTTACTACAGTACGCTGGATAATGTGCCTGTGTATCTTGCAAACTTTATTTCCTCTTTGGAGTGTATAGTGTTAGAATTGGTTTGTTGCTAATCTAGTACAAAATTATACACAAAACAATATAAAACATTTTCAACAACAACTATCTATAATGTATACTGTCGGTAGCAGCCTAAATTAGTGACCTGGGGCCTCATTTATAAAACTTTGCGGTGGATTTGCGTCAGAAGTGGCGTATGGACGAAATATTATACGTGTGTACGTAAAGAAATATTCAGATTTATAAAACTGTGCGCACGCACGTCCTACGCTGTTTTCCCTTTATAAATCACAATCAACTCTAATACGTGGCGCAGCTTTTGCAGATGTATGTCACGCCCATAATTGTCCATAAATAGTCAGTGAAACGCCCCGAAATTAATACTCATTGATTGAGAAATCATGGCATACACAGTATTGAGGAAAACCAAAAAAGCAACTTCACTCAATGTCAAGTAGAAAATATTGTTGGCGAGGTGAAAAGAGGAGGAAAATGTTGATTTATGCGCACAGTGTGCCTATTACGAACGGCAAAAATGCGTTAGAGTGGCAAAAGGTTGCAGACGCTGTGAATGCTGTGGCCAAAATAAAAAAGTGGTCCGATATCAGTCGATGTCAAAAAGCATCTATAGCGCTTCTTGGCGAAAGTGTGTCTGCCACGGGTGGGGGAAATGGGTAACATTAGAGCAACATGTATGCATTACAAAATATTTGGACATTGGTGGAATGAAAATGCTTTCGATTAATGAAGGCATTCTCATTCAGTGTCCTTATGGCAACATGAGTGCAGTCAAAAGCATCGATTACATTTGGGATACCGGACATAGCTGCAAATTGTGCTTTTTTGATTGCCTGTTCACCCGCCGTGTACGGAAACTTCATGTACTTATGCGCCAAGCCTATTATACCGACTAACACGCCTGGCATAACTCGGCTGAG
>JACXGM010030985.1:0-13239 GCA_016801145.1 Umbra pygmaea
TTTTTTAACGGAAAAAAATAAGAATTTATTTAAAATGAACAAATATTATAATTAATTAGACCATAATAGACTAGGTTAAAAAAAATATTTTGCCAAGGCTATAACAAAAAGTGCATTATGCATCTAATTTCTGGGTGTGCCAGCTGCCTCTTTGGGTGGCACAAGCACACCCTGGCACACCCGTGCCTACGCCACTGATACTAGCCCATACCAGTACCCCATCTCCATTTAGCTGGCATCTGAGTCGAAGTGGAGCTCTGTGCCTGTTACTGATCCAGCCAAGGGCACATCCATCTGGTCTGTCAAGAGTCACTCACATCTCATCAGTCCATGAAACCTTTGACAAATCTGTCTTCAGATATTTCTTGGCCCAGTCTTGACATTTCAACTTGTGTCTTGTTCAGGGTTTCAGCCCTCTTACCTTGGCCATGTCACTGAGCACGGAACGTCTCTTTTTTGGCCCATTTTGCCCGAGGAACAGAAGCTAATAATTATGCACCATAATATAGGGTGTTGATCTCCTTAGGCCACACCCTCCCTCATTACACAAATACACATCACCCGATATGCTTAAATCCAATAAGCATTCCAGTTTATACAGCTTGGAGTTGGAACATATTAATGATGATATGGGCAAAATACTGACTTGCCTAATAATTGTGCACATACTGAGCACTACAGATACACACTGCATCACAACACACACATACACTACAGATACACACACATACACTACAGATACACACATATACACTACAGATACACACATATACACTACAGATACACACATATACACTACAGATACACACATATACACTACAGATACACACATATACACTACAGATAGACACACATACAGCTTCCAGTGCCTGAGGGTAAAATGTTACTTCAGCCTGAATGCTGAGAGCACCAAACCCAACACAACTGACATATATTATAATATAAAGGAAAGATGTGTGTGTGCAAATGAGAATCTGTTTTCTCACTCCTACCTAGTAAAGGTGAAGTGTGTGTGTGTGTGTGTTAGTGTTTACCTTGCGTAGCTGTTCCAGCTCCTGTGCCGTCTGCTGAGACTGCTGTCTCTGTCTGTGGAGCTGAGCTGTCATCTCTTCTACCTCCTTCTGCATCGACAACAGGTCCTGAAAACACACACTGTTAACAGCCACATACGCACGACCACAAACACACACTGTTAACAGCCACATACGCACGACCACAAACACACACACACACACTCGAAACGCGCACACACACACACACTCCGACGTGCACGTACACATACACACTTTCGACACATACATACCCACAGACACACACACAGACACACACACAGACACACACACAGACACACAGACAGACACACAGACAGACACACAGACAGACACGCGCACGCACACACACCTTGGTTTTCTGCTCCTTCAGGACCCTCTCATCCTGCAAGTCTTTATTCAGGCTGTCTATCTGTCTGTGGAGCTCTGCTGTCTGTCCCTCCATGTGTCTCACTGCGCTCCGCAAGGTCTCCGTCCCCGCCACCAGGTCCTCCCTCTCAGAAGACAGCTGCTCATGCTGGACAGACAACAGAACAGGCTGAAGGAAACTTACCTCAGGAGTTCCTGACAAACATCCAGTATCAGCCAAGGAGGGAGATCACACCTCAACACATATCCCTATAGATAAACATATCTAACCAAGACATATGGTGGAGTCTTAAGCACGGTTCAGACACGGTTGTGAGACTCCGGTCTGCGTTTCTTTGGTCTCTGGGGGCTCTGAGCTCAGACAGCCATAACTGAACTCTCTCAGTAGACTGGCGACGCAACAACACCAGATGGAACCAGCCTCTGGTTTATTCACACACACACAATCCGTTACTTCAAACAGTCAATTATAAAAATAAAAATGAACAACTATAATGAGAAGAGGATGACAAATGAAAAAGGGGAGTTGTGATTTCTCAAAGCTACTGGAACGTTTATGGTTCAGACACTGAATGTGGTCTCAATGTGCTGACTTCTGTTTAGCCCTGGACTAGCATTAGCAGCGGCAAGGCATGAGTGCTACCTGTTGTACTGCAGCGCTGAGTCGCTTCGTCAGCACTGAGATCTGTTTCTCGGCGTCCTCCGCCTTCTCTTTCTCCCTATCCAGCTGTTCCGTCTGCTTGTCGTAATCCAGCTGCAAATTCTTCAAGGTAACACAAACGCACGCACACACATGTGAAATTGAACACATTCATTATTGAAAAGCCCCGGGTAAAGCCCCGGGTAAAGCCCCGGGTAAAGCTTAAGGCATGTATCAAGCTGCTGCTTTACAGTGACAGGGTATCCATCCATTCTGTTTGTAAACAAAACGTCATTAAATTAAGCAGTGATTTAATATGGAATGGCTTCCAAGCCAATTCATAAAGACAACCTTCTGAACCCATTTCATGTGGCCGTTAGGGATTTCTATCTGAACGCAAACTGAAGGCTCCTATTTCATTAACTAAGCAGATGGGGGAGCAAGATGTGAAGCTGAGGCTCTAGAAAAAAGGCTTATTATTTTATTTTCCATACTAGAGACGTAAATCAAGTTAGTTAAACAGTTGAACGGTCTGGATAGAGGCAAGGGGTCATGCCAGGGCTCACAGCAGTTAGGGGAGACAGGAAAAGGATTGGATGGAATTTCAAAGCCAACAAATTATCATTCTTCCCTAATTGCATTCAAACCTAATTGCTCCACAGCATTCAATGCACGTAATTTTGGATGGATCTTCTGGCAACTGATGACTGAAATAGTAGTAATCTTGATGGTTAACATAAGGCACAGGGTCAGGTTTAGGGGGAACCTTGTTTTTTGGTCAGGTTTTAAGTTACCTTGTTTTATATTCAGTGGTCAGGTTTAGGGGTACGTTGTTTTACAGTCAGGGGTCAGGTTTAGGGGTACCTTGTTTTACAGTCAGGGGTCAGGTTTAGGGGTACCTTGTTTTACAGTCAGGGGTCAGGTTTAGGGGTACCTTGTTTTACAGCCAGGGGTCAGGTTTAGGGGTACCTTGTTTTACAGTCAGGGGTCAGGTTTAGGGGTACCTTGTAGCCCTCAGCACCGTGGATGATGTCTTTCATTGAATTGCTGACTCTCTCTCTCTCTGCCTTCAACACCTCTACATCCTCCTTCAGAGCTGCCACCTCTTTCCGGCTATTTTCCAGCTCCTTCCGGGCTTTCACCGCCACAGCCCTGATCTTAGCCATCCTCTCGTCCTTCTCCTTGCTCTCCTTCTCCAGCAGAGCTGCCAAGGAGGGGATGACAAAAAGACAATCTCACAAAGTGTTCACTGGCAGAATCAAAATCACTTATAGAAGCTTAATAAGCATCTAGAAAAAAACAAAACAGGAAAAACAAGCATGGCATATTAGTACTGCTGATGTTCCTGATTATTACACAGAGGGGCCGGGTTGGGATCACTCCATTACACAGTAGTAATTAAGAACATACCGATTTTCTCACTGGCTGCGTTCCCCTCTGGGATGGGAGACAGGGCTGTAGACTGGGGTGTGGAGAAAGCAAGAGAGAGTGAGAGAGAGTGAGCGAGAGAGAGTGAGCGAGAGAGAAGTCAATCTGAAAGACCATTGAAAAATGACCCAGCAGTCACTGCAACAAATTATAGCTTGGGGGGGAGTTATTACCATAGATCATATATATTACTGGATGGAGCATCCAGTTCGAAATGATGCAAATGCGAAAGCCTTAAACCTGCATTGTCTGAGTTCCAGCTGGGGGCGACACATCTGGTTGCAAAAGAGCTTGGTTTCTTTAGAGTCTATGAGAAAGTGACCCACTACTTGATTTATTACGTCAGTAAACATTTTCATGAGTATATGGTTTCAATTGTTAGTTTTAAGTCTTCTGCAATACAGAAGGATGTAAATCTTTTGAATTATGGTCTTGTTGATTTTAAAACTGGCGATAAAGCAGGAGGTGTTTAAGGGTGTGGCTATGATGTGATTGACATTGACTGTGCCAGTAAAAGTGTGTAACATAATGTAGAGTGTAAGCAGCATTGCCAACTCTAACGTCACAGTCAGATTCAGGTTCTCTCGTCTAAAATTGTCACATACGCAACCGAGATGACTGCGCTTTTAACGGCAAACTCGATGACTCAAATCAGATCTCCACAAACCAATGGGTGACGTCACACATGCTCCGTCCTGTAATATATACGCTCTATGGTTATTACAGATGTTTTGGGGCTGTGAGATTTAGAAAAACGAACAACCCCTCCTCACCTGTAGGACAGTCACCTCGCTTCTCAGCTGGGAAATGACTGTTTCCTTCTCCATTAGCTGTTGCTCTAGCGCTCTCCTTTCCCTCTCAGTCTCTTCTTCCTTCTTCTCTCCCTCCATGTCTCCCGCTCTGGTCTCATCCCTCTCACTGTCCCTTAGTGTTTCTGCAACATGGATGTACTGGGCATGTACTTCCTGGTTCTCTGTTCTCATCTTCTCATTGGCCAGTTTCATCTCCGCCAGGTCTCTCTGCAGAGCTTCAGTATCTCTCACGACCTCCTCCAGATTACTCCTCAGCATGTTCCTCTCCTTCTCCAGCTCCTCC
Source organism: Umbra pygmaea (assembly GCA_016801145.1). Classification (NCBI taxonomy): domain Eukaryota; kingdom Metazoa; phylum Chordata; class Actinopteri; order Esociformes; family Umbridae; genus Umbra; species Umbra pygmaea. Next base: position 4,582 of record JACXGM010030985.1, read on the forward strand.
ACACGAGCCTGCAGCTCCTCCACCTCCTGGCGTTGGCTCTCTCCCAACTCCCTGTCCTCCCTCAGGATTAACAACTCAGCTTCCCTCTCCTGCTGGGCCGACATTCTCCGGTCTCGCTCCGTGGTCCCTGTGCTCAGTGCCTCCGCCAACTCCTGAGCGGTGCTCTCCCTCATCTGTAGCTGAGACAGGATCTCTCCATTCTGCCTGCTCAGGTCTTCCACTGAAGCCTTTAGCTCATGGGCTAACGCCGTCTTCTCCTCGAGAGACGCCTTTAGCTCAGAGGTTAACACTGTCTGCTCCTCGACTGAGACTGTTAACTCGAGGACTGACGTCGTTTTCTCCTCCAGAGAGGTTTTTAACTCGAGGACTAATGCAGTCTTTTCCTCCAGAGAGGTTTTTAACTCAAGGACTGACGCCGTCTTCTCCTCCAGAGAGGTTTTTAACTCGAGGACTGACGCCGTTTTCTCCTCCAGAGAGGTTTTTAACTCGAGGACTAATGCAGTCTTTTCCTCCAGAGAGGTTTTTAACTCGAGGACTGACGCCGTTTTCTCCTCCAGAGAGGTTTTTAACTCGAGGACTGACGCCGTCTTCTCCTCCAGAGAGGTTTTTAACTCGAGGACTGACGCCGTCTTCTCCTCCAGAGAGGTTTTTAACTCGAGGACTGACGCCGTCTTTTCCTCCAGAGAGGTTTTTAACTCGAGGACTGACGCCGTCTTCTCCTCTAGAGAGGTTTTTAACTCGAGGACTGACGCCGTCTTTTCCTCTAGAGAGGACTGCAGCTGATCCTTCAAGCCTTTGGCTGCCTCAATCTGCTCCAAGGACACATCCAGCTTCTTCTCCAGACCCTGCACCTTCAGTAGCAGACCCTCGTTGTCTTCGTCCAGCCTTCTCAGGCTCCCCGCAAGACTCTCTCTCTCCTCGGTCAGTGCACGGACTCTGTCCTGTAACTCCTGGACTGCCAATGCCCCCTGTTCTTTCATGGCTTCGTACTGTTTGACGAAGTCCCCTGTCTTTTGGTCCAGCTCAGCCTCTAGGCTCCTCAGGATGTTCCTGGTGTGTTCGTACTCAGCCACGACCTGGATCCTCTCTCTGGCCATGGAATCCCGTTCACCCAGCGCCTGGCTATTCTCGTCGGCTAACTTCTTACACCAGGCTTTCAGCTCCTGGACCTCCAGCATCAGTCTCTGCTGCTCTTCTACACTCAGGTTGGGTTCTGCATCGAGGAGAAGCCAGGGCTGGCTCTGTTTCGGGCTGGATGGGAAATCGAGGCTGGCAGGCAGGCCATCAGCTTGGTCACCCTGTGGGGCGCTGTGCTTGGACTGAGCGAGGGCTGGAGTCTGAGTGATGTCACAGGAGTTGGGGGGTACAGGGCTCAAAGGGTCATGTTTCGGAGTTATATTGAGGTCAGGGGTGGCACCATCCCGGGACATTAGCAGCTCGTCAATCTTGAACTCCAGCTCCTCCTTTTCTGTCTGGAACTCCTCCTTCACCCTCTCAAGCTCCGCCTCCAGTTCAGTTTTCACATTGCCCAGGAAAGTCAGCTCATCTTTCAGCATGGTATTCTGGGATCGCAGGTCCTCCAGAGCAGATCGGAGCCTTCCCATCTCCATCTCTCCATCACTGGCATCAATGTGACTAATACCAGACAGCTCCAACATCCTGGCTATTCCTGAGCTGCGGCCATTGGGCTCCTCCTCTTCTTCCTGTACGTCTTGCAGGAAGCTGTCATCACAAGATGAAGGCACTATCTTTAATTGCTCAAAGTGTTTCAACATTGCATGACTCAACTGCTCCAACGATGTGTAGCAGACAGACTCACCTATCTTTCAGAGCCAGCTGCTCACTCAGCTCCTCCTGGAGAAGAAGAAGTCTATCTCTTTCCAACTCAAAGTCTTCCTCCACAGCTCTCAGCTCCTCTTCATGTTGTACGTTAAGCTGGGCCAACTCCTCCCTCAGGTTTTCTACTTCCTGTTGAGCCTAAAGAGAAAAGTAACACTACAATTGTATTGCCTGAATGTATATTACCAGAAGGTATTTTTAGCACTTGCAGCAGTGTGAAGGTATATTTTAGAGAGTATTTTAGTTAATACAGAACATTCAACCTTTGTCAGTGCCATCTGGTGGTCCTCCTGCAGAACTGCAGCCTCATGTACGCTACGCTCCACCGCGGCAGCTAGCTCCATCTGCAGACTCAGGATCTGCGACTCCAGCCTGGAGCTACCATCTTCTACGCCCTTGTTTGTGTCTTCCTCTTCTCCATCCCTCTGCTTTTCTTTTTCCCTTTCGCTATCTTTCTCCCGGTCACGTTCTTCTCTTTCCCTCAAAAGCTTCTGGAAAAATTCAACTTCTTCCTTGTGCTTTGCTTGAGAAACGTGTATGGTGTTCTCCAAAGCTGCCATTTCTCTCCGGTGGTCTTGCTTAGCCTGATCCAGCTCTCCCAGCAGAGTCTTCATTTTCTCTGCTGTATCCTGGTTATATATTTAATGGAAGACAATGTTAAACTGGAATGGAACAAAAGCCTGAAAAACCAGTAGCTAAACAGGACCCGTGTTGGTGTTCACGGGCTAAGGCCGTCACAGACAGATAGCATGGTCATTTCCGGTGCACCTGTTCCTGTCGTTTAATCTTCTCATTCTCCTTCTGCAGTAACATCGCACACTGCTGGTTCTCAGCCTTCTCCAACAGCAACGCATTCATCCTGTCAGTCAGCTCCTGGCAGAAGTAAATAGAATAGCTTACAGCAGAAAAATGTGCACTTAAGAGTAAATTTGCTATTTTAATTACTTTTAGCAGCAGATAGGTTCAATAGAACTTTTGCATTCAACAGCCACTCACCCATCCTGTATTTAAAGAGAAAGCCACATTGTGGTATCTTAACTACTTACTGTAGTAGACACAAGGTGTGTAAACACTAACTGTAAATGTTGCAATGAAGAATGAGAATAATGCCACATCATCTGTACACCACTAGCTCTTCGTCTGTGGGTGTCCATTTGTTTGCCCTCTCCTCTTTGTTTTTTCATTGTGTATTTTATACTAATACATTCTTTTTTTAATATATATATTTTTACTGCCATGTTGATTTTCTCTAAAAGCAGTGGGAGGGATTTAAACCCATTTCGCAGAAGTACCTGTGCACAGGAGGCAGTGGGCCACACTGCTGGACCACCCCAGGCAACATTCAAATACCCTCTGATAGCCCATGATAAACTTTCAGTTAATTACAATTTTTATCCCCTTTTGACCCCCCCCCCCCAATTCCCACTATGCCAATTCGCACTACCTCGTGCGGGAGGTCCGGCGAAATTTTGCTTTGTTAACACATTAAGAGTACAAACCTGTATGATCGAATCATCCGTTTTGACATGCGGTTGAGATTTCAACGCGTCAACTTCCTTTTCCAAATCTGAAGAATGTTGAAAAATGTAATGCTCATATAACAGAAACGTGCTTTATCCATAACGATTAAGTTGAATGGTAAAAATTGTATGACTGTATAAGACCAGGAAGATGGCATACTTGCACATTTGGACTTCATTTTCTGCATAGCAGCCATCTGCTTCTTGGCAAACTTGATAAGGTCATCTTTCGACAATGTGTCCAACTTTATGGAGGCAAAAGTCAAACACAGAAAACAGTATTTTCGATAATAAACTCTTAGAAAGAAAGGCTACATGACAGGTCAGAATACAGTAAGAAAACAATGCTTTGTGGGGGAGGGGTGAGATGGGTGGGGCCATAGAAATCCATCCTATTTCTAATTGCGGGGCACTTTTGGTGGTTGTTTCACCTTTGACTTGGTTGCTCCTGGGGCAGGTGACACTACAGACTCCGCACCAGTGTCCTGTTGCTGTGGAGAAACAATACACGAAACCGGATATGGGCATGACATATACACAGGTACACACACGGAAATTCACAATCATAAATAACTAGCTGTTCTTTATAAATATTTGTCTAGCAGTCAGTCTGATCACAATGCATCACAGATTTAAGGCTTGTGGACATGGCCAAACACATACATAAACCTAAACGCACTTTCCTCTTTGTAAAGGAACTTCATCCAGGTTGACCATTTAGCCAGCAATACTTTCCCGAGAGTTCAGTAACTATGGTATCAGAGCACCATGCATCAAATTACTGGCTAATCTCAGAAAAAATACTGTACAGTCAGTGCAAATATGGTCTAAAATAGAGAGGTAGATTATTTGGAATGTAAAGTGGCAGAGGTTTAACTACTGTGTCCTGGCTGACATTCCACTCTGGCTAGGACACCTAATCATCCACAAACTCCAATAGGCCCATTCACAACGACATATGGGACAGTCGGGAATCGAACCGGCAACCGTCTGACTCCCTAACTCAGTGGTTCTCAACCCCGTTCCAGGGGACCCACTGCCCTTCTTTTTTTAATGTCTCATAGCTTCATTACTGAGGCTACCAGGTTTTTAGAAGTAGGTGTTGGTGCAGGGAGGCATCTAAAACATGCAGTGCAGGGGGTCCCCAGGAACAGAGTTGAGAACCACTGCCCTAACTGACTTCCATATCCACTGAGCGATCTGCGCCCCAGATTGTAGCAACGTCGCTCAGGAAAAGACTGTAAACTAATTCTAAAACGTAACGTTTGGCTGTAGTATGCTCACTGTTTAATGCATTTTGTTTTTAATCACTAGTCTACACATCCTACATTGTGAATGATGAACTAGAAACGTTAATTAAGCCACCAAGCTCGACATGCAAACAACAATAATATTCACTTCCCTGTTGTTGGATCAGACTTACCTCCATCTTGATCGAAGCTGTGCAACTACCCAATCATAAATTATTCGGTTTGGTTTGGATGTATCTTAATAGCTAATATATTACATTAAATTTGATTGGTTCTTTGGTTAGTGAACGATTTGAAAACTAAAGCATTTCTCTATTTGTTCACACAACGCCAGCCAGGCTCCAGTTCATTTCCGCCTTCGTCAAACAACGTCAGCACATCACACGTCACACATTTTCACCTTGGAGGTATTCATTCCAAAAAACACCATTTTTTAGTTGCAATTTTTTTGGTCAAAAATAGTTTTTTTTCGATAAACGCAGATAGGTCAAGCTCTATTTTGTTAATTTTGACGAGACGTTTTTGATATTATGTTTTTGTGGAATTGATGCAACCCATATTCATAGATCTGTACACAAGGGTTGAAATTGAGGAAAATTGAATAGTATTTCACACTGTTGTTTAACATGATTCATTTCATGTCATTTTCTCCAGTACAGAAATGTATATAAGCCCATCCTCCTCAATTAAGATTGCCCGGCCACCACTCCTAAAAATTAACCAAATAATTACCATATATTTTTTCCTTTCTTTTCAAAATTTCTACAGAAAATTTTTAGGGTGCTTTGTGATGTAGTGTTACTACATTGTATTATGTTGTTGCAACCAAGCCCTCTGTCTACATCACTAGAATCAGATAAACTAGTGTATAAAATTTAAATGTAACTGTTCTGGTTGAAGCAAGTTGTGTTCCAGAATTAGCGTTAGCTATGGGACTAGTTAGCATTTAGCTGATACCATATGCAGTAGTATTTATTTGAAGTAATCTCTATATTCCTTCATACAGGACTCTGAGACATACATTATATTTGTACATTCCTCAAACTCTGGGAAAGTAAACAGAGGGCATTAATAAATCCAAAACTAGCCATGTAAATTGATACTATTCTGGACGAGGGACACATTGGTAATGAATCTGTAACAATGTGTGATGGCTCATGTGATACTGACTTGTAAGGCGCCAGTAGCCAAGGACACGGAAAATGTTGACATAAATTGTTAACATACAGTAATTTGTTTCTGGTTGTGGTAATAATAAGATCTTTCTCCAGGAAGGCTTTGTTGCTGGTGTCTCCTTGTTGCAACTTGTATTAAAACATTTTTATTGACTTGGTCAATGAACTCTTCAGATATTCTATTTTAAAGGGATTTTTGGGGATTAGAGAAACTACTAATATCATGTGGCCTGTACTAATGCCATCCAAATGAAGGAAGTAGCATTGGATTAGATTACAAATGCCCATGTTCCACAAACTACAATATCATGGCCCATTGTGTTTGTCAATCATATTCACACCATTCAGCAGACACCAGGAGTGAAGTCACTTGATCCAGTCAACACAGCACCTTGCACTGTAAAAAAAAATTCAGTAGATTTCACAGTGAAAAACTGTCAAAACATGACGGTAAAAGACCGTAAACCAAAAAAGGTTCAATACAGTTTCTGTAACAGTGAAACACTGTAAATTTATTTATCAGCCAAAACATTAATTTTGCATCTCTTTTCTGTTAAAAATATATAACTACACTGTTAAATATACTATTGCACAGTGTTTATAACGGAAATATGCCATAAAATATACATAACAGCTAATATTCTATAATATTTCCCAGAATGCTTTGCTGTACGTTTAGTTTTTCAGAAAATATTGTTTTAAACGTACAATATGTCGTTTTTGGCCACTAGGGGTCTCTCAATCAAAACAATAGCAAAGGATGACATCGGGAAGTAGCGTGGGATCATGGGTTTTGTTATTGTCGTCAATGACAACCTTCCAATCTAGTATCTCCGGCAGCAAAAAATGTTCACTGACAAAGTAATGTATTGTTAAAAATATTATAACTTTATTCACGTTATGGAACTTAAAACAATTAGAGGTTATATGATGCCATTGACGGAAGATAAAATGAAACGTCCCGTCCTTTTGTTATTGTTTTGGAAAACTACATATTGTACCTTTAATATATTGTGTGCTTCTAGCATTCATGCATTTAACACTTTGTGTTTCATAATTATATAATAATAACAATATTTACTTTTCAAAGTCAATAAATCTCTTTTAAGTCATTATCTTTATTCCAAGCATTACTGAGATGTGTGTCCCATCAATGTAGTTTAGCTAGTCATAGTCCATTAGTGGCTGATAAAGCATTGAAGTTGTTATATTTAAGTCATTGGTGATGAAATATTACAACTTTCGGATATACGTCAGATTCTGATTGATTAGTACAAAATAGTGGTGGATCATTAGACTTTAAATTGGATTAATGTTACATTAAAGTTTTATTTAAATTACAGACTGTTAAATTCACAATAAAACACTGTATTATTTCATGGTAAAAATGTGTATTTTCACTGTAAAATACAAGAAAAAATGTGTATTTTAATGGTAAAATACATTATAAAAATGTGTATGTTTACGGTAAAATACAGTAAAATATAGAATTAAATACAGAATGTACCTGTTAAATCAACAGTACTAATTCGTTTTACCGTAATAGTGGAAAATTTTCTACTGATTTTTTCTTACATTGTGGGTATGACACTGCCATGCAGCACATATATTTAATGAAAAGGTCAGATTTGTCCTTCCATAGAGAAAATCTATGGAGGCTGAAGATTGTTTCAGTGTGTTTAATCATTCAATGTTAATACAGTGGGTTAACCCTGCCGAGCTGCTGGTACAAAGGAAAAAGGGTAATAAATGAGATGTTGGTGTGGAGGGAGAGCTCAGAGCATGAGTAACGGTATAGCCAAAAGGCATTGCAGTAATGATTAACTACCTCACAGGTCACTGTGGTCATCTTACTGCTGCTAAAACAACTCATATGGAACAAAATATGAGTGCTTGACTGTAGGCCTATGTTCACTTGTGATATTGAGTGTAAGATAGGCAAATCGGAATATATGCAAAGAGTAGTACCAAAATATAGCATGCCAAGCTGGAAACGGCAGGGTTGTTGGTGTGATTCTCATGGGGAATATTACAGCTACGAAACCATTCTGACAATCTGCTATTCTTGATGCCTTTTTTTGTAAAAATGTACATTGGTGCCAGATGACTTTTCCAGATGCTGATGAGTCACACTATTTCCTCAGGTGGGTGCTCAGTTATAGAGGTGGGGTTTTAAATTGATAGAGGTTGAGTTTCTGCATGACAATATTGCAGACATGTCCGTTCTAACTGTCAGCATAAACAATATAGTGCCTGGATTATTTACTTAAACAGGTCCTTCTCAAGAAATTAGCATATTGTGATAAATTTTTTTATTTTCCATAAAAATTAAACTTTCATATATTTTAGATTCATTGCACACCAACTGAAATATTTCAGGTCATTTATTGTTTTAATACTGATGATTTTGGCATACAGCTCATGAAAACCCAAAATTCCTATCTCAAAGAATTAGAATATCATGAAAAGGGTCTCTAAAAGAGCTGTTAACCTAATCATCTGAATCAACTAATGAACTCTAAACACCTGCAAAAGATTCCTGAGGCTTTTAAAAACTCCCAGCCTGTTTCATTACTCAAAACCGCAATTATGGGTAAGACTGCCGACCTGACTGCTGTCCAGAAGCCCATCATTGACACCCTCAAGCAAGAGGGTAAGACACAGAAATACATTTTTAAACAAATAGGCTGTTCCCAGAGTGCTGTATCAAGGCACCTCAGTGGGAAGTCTGTGGGAAGGAAAAAGTGTGGCAAAAAACGCTGCACAACGACAAGAGGTGACCGGACCCTGAGGAAGATTGTGGAGAAGGACCGATTCCAGACCTTGGATGACCTGCGGAAGCAGTGGACTGAGTCTGGAGTACAAACATCCAGA
>JACXGM010030986.1:0-13107 GCA_016801145.1 Umbra pygmaea
GCCAGTTGAGGTGGTTTGGGCATCTGGTAAGGATGCCCCCTGGGCGCCTCCCTAGGGAGGTGTTCCAGGCACGTCCAGCTGGGAGGAGGCCTCGGGGAAGACCCAGGACTAGGTGGTGGGATTATATCTCCAACCTGGCCTGAGAACGCCTCGGGATCCCCCAGTCGGAGCTGGTTAATGTGGCTCGGGAAAAGGACGTATGGGGTCCCCTGCTGGAGCTGCTGCCCCCGCGACCTGATCCCGGATAAGCGGATGAAAATGGATGGATGGATGGATGTGAGGGCAAACAGAGAATCTTCAATAAACAATACTTTGCCAAATACCAGGAATAGTTCTATTTTTTTTTTCAGACTACCAATTGTGGGCAGGAAGATTGTTTTTGCCTTAATAGGCTAATGTTAACTTATATGGCGACTTGAGTAGTTAAGCAGTATACTGTGACTACCTCTGTGGTTGGTTCCCATTCTCTGCTATGTTTTCCAACTCTTGGATAAAGGGTTGATGTTGACCATGTATCATGTTAGGGAAGAAACTCAATTTTCTCACTTTGCTGCCCACTGACCTGTTTTTGGATGTCGGGAGGGAGAGTTGCGCAGTCTCTTGCGTTGGAATGCGTTGTCTGTATCGTATTCCATTGTTGGAATGCGTTGTCTGTATGTATTGTACAGATGAAGAGTTGGATGCACTGGTGTCATGCATTAAGTCCAGGATGCCCAATGCTGGATATCGTCTGGTGAAAGGGACTCTAACAGCACAGGGACAACGGGTGCAACGGGATAGAATCAGGGCATCCATGCATCGGGTGGACACCATGGGCATTTTATACAGAATGACACAGCTAGGGTGTGTCGTCAGGCGTACATATTCTGTACCCTACCCCAAGTATCTTGTGCATATAGATACGAACCACAAACATATTTGGAAAGTAGTAGGTGTGTTTTCCTAAATAAACAAATATTGAAATAAGTTGTTGAAAACTGAGAATGTTACTATTCCAGTAGTACGGGCAAAAAACATGTACTTCAAGGCTTGAAAAATAGGAGTTAAAACAACATACCAAAAGTATTCTGGACAGTAATTGTGAGGTAAGTAAAGGTATTATTCATCCATAAACAGTGTCCTATTTTTATATTTACAGTTACAACATTGTCATTTTTGGAGGGATCGATGGGTTGTCAAGGAAGGTATGCTACTTAAAGTAATTCATAATTGACCCTTGCGCAAATATACAGTGGCTCAAGTATTCAGCCCTCTCTGACTTCCAGATGTCACTTTTACAACACAAAAATAGATTTAATCATGATTTTTTCATTGTTCCGAATTATTTCTAGATTTTAGTTGGAAATTAAACTTTTCAGTTGATCAATAATTAAACATCGAAGATGTGCATTAACAGCCATGATTTTGTAAAAATTGAAATCCATTAAATCTATTGAAAGTAATTCCCACTTATTAAAATCCATAAAAATTTTTATTGGGATTGATGTAGATAATGTTTCTTGGAGCTGCTAATAACAACTGCGCTGCTACTACACTGGCATTCTTCAATGAGTCTGTCGAGAGGTATGGAATCCCCCTCAGGTAAGACCAGTATGGAATTACTATAATGCAAATGCTAATTGTATCTAATTGTGTGTGTATACAATGTACAACATTAAGAGTATGATGTAGTGACCATCTCTACATCATACTCTTAATGTTGTACATCATACTCTTAATGTACAACATTAGGAGTATGATGTAGGGATGGTCACTGTCATTTGAAAGCTGTTTTACTTTTCTCTGTCATTGACACCTGACTTTCATCCAGTGAGTGAAGGGTGTATTTAGATAGTACAGCTTTTGTTATCAATTCACAACTTTAATGTATGAATACTTTTTTTGTTTTCCAGAGTACAGGCAGACCATGGTGTGGAGAATATTGGACTGGCATGGCTAATGTTGTTGGTGCATGGCCCTGAGAACGGGAGCTTCAATACAGGCAAAAGTGTGCACAAACAACTGTAAACACAAATTCTATACACATTTCTATAATTACTTGGAAATGTTAGGTCAATGCAGAATTCTATCATTTATTTAAAGAAATTATTTGTGTACTCATGTATCAGCATGGAAAGGTTGTGGCTAGATGTTTGGATGGCAGTGATCAACGTCTTCAATGACGTCTTGCACACGTTAGAGGAAGATGGGCACCTGGACCTCAGCAGTAGTTTACAACTATGTCACTATGTGTTCCTGCCATGCCTTCAAAACAATCTTCAACTATTCCGTGAAGGATGGGACAATCATCCAATGAGGACAGAACAAAACCTGACCCCAAATCAGATGTGGGCAATGGGTGGATTGCAAAATCCCATTCATGACCCGTATGATGGGGAGGTAAGTAATACAGAAATGTTGACAGTTATCCAGAAGACACTAATCCACAAGGAGGCCAAGCCACAGAAGGTCATTGCTGAAAGTGCTGGCAGTTCGCAGAGTGCGCTATCAATTTTTGTTTTCAATGTTTTGAGGTGCATCTGTATATAATCAGATTATTATTTAGTGTGACTGCCCTTTAACTTCAGAACAGCATTCTTTAAAATTGATGAATGGACTAGAATTTGAAGTGACTTTTAGCACAATGTTATTAAGCATATGTTTTTATCAAGAATCATATTAATAGTAAATGCATACATTTACATACTCGCCCCACATTTGAATGTCAAATCCACAACCTTGGAGCATGGTGGTTTTACCACTATCAGTGAGTTTTGCTACACAAAAGGTCATAATAAAAAGCAAAGGGTCAATCTTTTCCTGTATTTCAGGGATTCCAGATTCCACACATTCACTGGGAAGCCAGTGGACTCTCTGTTTTTTCACACTCTGGGGTGACTGTTCCTGTCATCAACAGTCCATTCAATGTTCAACAGATGGAACTCCTTAGAGCAACCATTGATCCAATGGAACCTTCACTGTCCTTTGGAATGGACATATACCTGAACACAGTACAATGTGTACAAAATATGTTAAGTAATTGAAGGTGAAACAACAGTTTGTTTAGTAGTTCACCTATTCTGTTTCCATAATTGTTGGTGGCTGTGTAAAATGCCAATGAGAACATAATGCAATAATTTGTCCTTGTAGTTAATGGAAAATAATACAAAGACATTATCAAATGTTAAAACTGGGAATTTTATTGTTTTTGGAATTTCATGCCAACAACACTTTTCAAAAAAGTTGGTATGTTTACTATTGTGCATCACCACCTTTAACTATAAAAGTTAAATGTTTTCCAATTGTTGCTTGATATTGGACTTCAGCTGCTCAATCAGTCTGGTTCTCCTTGGTTGTATTTTTTATTTCATAACTGCAGGCAGGCCAGTTTAGTACTCAGACTCTTACTACGGAGCCATGTATAGCCATGCTGTTGTAATATGTACAGAATGTGCAAACCTTTGGTAAATTGCCTGACACTACATGCTAACCAACATACACTACAAGCTAACCAACATACACTACAAGCTAACCAACATACACTACAAGCTAACCAACATACACTACAAGCTAACCAACATACACTACAAGCTAACCAACACACACTACAAGGTAACCAACATACACTACAAGCTAACCAACATACACTACAAGCTAACCAACATACACTACAAGCTAACCAACATACACTACAAGCTAACCAACATACACTACAAGCTAACCAACATACAGTATTGCCCGGTATACCCCCATTTCTGAGTTGATTTGCTCTGAGATCTTCTTTTGGTAACTATTTTCAGTCCCAGTAGGCGTTGCAATGGACCTTGTCTCTCCTTTAGCAACAATAGTCAGACAGTTGAGGTGACTGATGGGATGAACAGAAACAGTGATGAGAAAGAGCAATCAAGACACATGAATGAAAGGGTTTTTGATTAGCAAGTGAGATTTGTATTTTAAATAATACGTTATTTCACCAGGTTAGTTAACTGAGAACACATTCTCATTTTGAGCGTTGGCCCAAACCCTAGGCAATAGAAGGAAAGAAACTCCCGCCTTACAAACATGCATGTAGATAAATTGAAGTCTCACATCCTGATCTCCCCCAGAAAGAAAAGTTTAGAACGATAAGCAGTACATACATTTACAGTACATACATAAAACTTAGCTTACACAGTCAGTCTCCATGCCTTATACCAGGGCAATTTAATTCCGGTACTTCAGGGCCGAATCATTTCTGGCTTTATCCTCTACTAATAATATGGGAATGCTTCAGACCTGAGATGCCAGGTGAAGGCAATCAACTAGCAGATAGAACCAAAAACCAGAAGTGTTTTGGCCCTCCAGTACCAGATTTGAATAGCCCTGCCTTATACAAAAAGGGTATTGGTTAGGCTACCTGCTCTGCTGGACGTTATTGCCTGTCACACCTCTGACAGCAACAGTGGACCAGCTACAGTATGATCAACAGTTAGTGAACATTGGTTCTTCAATCTTCATCCTAGTGGTGTACATAAAAAACAGAATAATCTGTACTAAGTATTCAAGCTTTGGGGTAACCAAGAATAATGGCAAATTAGTCAATTGTACCAGTATCTGAAGCAACTATTGTATGGACTGAATTAAACAAATACATTATTTATTGGTGACTACAGGGTTCAGATTGATTAACTAACAAGATACAAGTTACTGGTAGCATGTTTTTTTATTACTGACAATCGGTATGAGACTAAATTAAACATCAGTTTACTGAGCTTTTATTTTGTAAGCAGCTACGTTAGGACTATAGCTAGGAAACTGTATCTAACTTTTGCCATCACTTGTGTCCACACAGTGTCGTTGTGCTAATTTGGTTTACCTACAACAAACATCTTGACAGCTAACATACAGAAAAAAAACTTACAAAGCAACTTCACCGAAAGCTCTTACCTGAAATCAATAGATCCTAACCAGAATGAAAAAATACCAGCTTCGGAAATTCTCCCGAATTATAGTTAGCCCGACGTCTACCCCGCCCCTGAAACTCCCATTGGTCACTTGGAGTCAGCTGATATTTGGCAGGAATTTTACACCAAAGTAGATTTGCAAACCTGTAGAAACAGATTTGCATTTGTAGACAGTGATTTGTATCCGTGGACACTGATTTGTGGGTGTAATTCTTAAGTTGTGTATGTGTAAATATTTTTTGAATACTTGCAACAAAAAAGTTTGTACAGATACAAATTGTTAATTCTTGCAAGTATTTAATCACGCATTCACAGATTTTTACATACAACTACGAAATGCAAAACCGTCGTGTGGATTGTGATTTACAGATGTGCAAATCGTATTATTTACCAACAACACATTTGGCGGCATTTTGATCCCATTACACTCTATGTTACATTACACACTTTCACTGGCACAGTCAATGTCAATCACATCATAGCCACTCCCTGAAACACCCCCTGCTTTATCGCCGACTTTAAAGTCAACGAGACCATAATTCAAAAAATGTACATCATTCTGAATTGCAGAAGACTTCAAACTAGACCATAAAACTCATTATAAAAATATTTACTAAGGTAATAAATCAATTGAGAAGTGTCTGACGTTCTCATAGACTTCTACAGAAACCAACCTCTTTTGCAACAACACGTGTTGCCCCCAGCTGGAATTCAGATAGAATGCAGGTTTAAGGAACTTCCGCATTTGCTGGCACTTTGCCAAACTGGATGCTAGCCCTGTGGTTCAACTACAAGAAATTCACATTTATTTTTTCAGTTGCAAAATGTTTTTTACATTTATAATAGTAGATAATGTACATTGAATCTGCCCAAAACTCTGCTGTCTTAAATAAATGACAGCTGACTTGTTCTGTATACAGTAGTACCTATCAGTACTTTCTCACAGGCCTCTGAGTTTGCCAATTTCAGCTCTGTTGCTAATTATTGCCTATTTTTAAGTCACAGTATTCCTCTGTTTTCTTAAAAACTGAGTTACTGATTGTGTGTGGATTTGTACGCATTATGATCTTACTGAAGACTAGCTGTGACCACATCCAACAAATGCTGGCTCCAGTTTCCCAACCTGGCTCTGACACTTCTGGAGCCATTTTCAGAAATCCAACATGGTTTTCCCTGATTAGAGCTGCATGGTTATGGCCAAGAATGTAACATTTGAGGATGTACTCACACAAGTTCAGACATGGATGTGTGTGTTACCTCCATGTGGTTGTGAGTTAGCCACGTTAGCGGCAGAAGCCAATCAATGGCTAATGAGACCTAGCAGGGAGTGTGGTTTGGCAGAGCTGGCATTAGACTGCATGCTAGCAAGAGTTGGCAATTATGGTACTGACATTAATTGGCATGAATGTCCCCCAGTTCAGAAAGAGAGAAGGAGAATTTGAACAATGATTATGATTAGGACTGTAATTATAGTATACACTCCACTGTGGTGATACATCACAATCTGTTTTTTGAGGAGATGCTTCCCTGGAGTACTCTGATTAGGGTGCAACTTAGCTCACATGCACTGGGCTTGCATTTGGAGAGAGAGCACATCAGTTAATGGTTAGAGGCCCCACAAATTGTAGACATCCTACAGACAATCTGACAAGATCCCTTGATATTCCATTGGTGAAACTTTTTCCATGAATGATTCAATGATTCCATATTTCTTAATGGTCAGAGAGATATTGTGATTGTCCATAGTAAAAGTCTGGATGGACATGTTGGATTAGTTCTCTGCACATAATTGCACAATGTTTCTGGACCACATTTAGACATTTTTAGAGAATTTTGGGGGATAGTAGTAGGCTAAGTAGCTGCATTGCAGTCTATCTCATGATGGTTATGGGTTCAAGTCTGCCACGTCACTCTCCACAGCGACACCTTGTGTTCAGATCAGGTGCCTGTATATTCAGTCAGTGAACGTAATCATCATGTGCATGATCCAACTTAAGGCTTCCGTGTTGGGCGAACAGTGTGAAACTGTTTAGCGGCATGGGTGACATGTGGGCAGGGTTAGTGGGAATTGGTAAGAAAAAATAAATAAATAAATTGGGATGCACATAACATCAGCTTGAATAGGCATTAAAAAACAGCTAATGATCTCACTTTTCAAGTGGCCAAAATGTCAAAGACGTGAGCTAACATTCTTTGGTACAACTTGTTTCCTTACAAGTTCTTATTGGTATGTTTGTCGGCACAGAATGTTAGTAACAACATGAAATTTTTGAAAATGTTTTTATTCAATTTGAACTCCATTCCCTGGGCCCAATGCATGAAGTATAGCGCTGAGCGGGATTTAGGTTAGATAAATCAGATTATCTATTCTGCCACATTACTCTCCAGCGACTCCTTGTGTCCAGATGAGGCACCTGTGGGTTCAATCGCGGAAGTTGAGTTGGTGAATGTAACTGCGAGTTGAGTTGGTGAATGTAAATGCATGATCTGACTAAATGCTTCTGTGTTGGATTTGCATTGCAAAAAAGAATTGGCGGCTAAGCGACATGTGGTTGGATGAAAGCAAAATGTGATATAGACCTACTCCAGTCAATATATTTTAAACAAAAATCTATACCTCAATGTGTTTCCACATACGCTTTACATATTGTGTACCCATGAACTGCAGATTCTTACTAAACAATAGTGATGGGCATTCTGATTCTTTTCGGTGGCTTTGTTTACCAGAAAGAGCCGGCTCATTTGACTCCAGAATGTCTCTTTGTTTATTTTTATTTTTAAATAACCTCAGAAATGAAGAACTGCATCTCTCATGTGAAGATGCAAAGCAGCCTAAAACTATATTTGAGCTTGAAATACACCTTCATAAAGGTCCTAATTAACAGACCGCCTGTTTTTTCTTTTACTTAAAAAGTGCAATGTGTTGCTTCTGCAGGGCGTATATGCAATCTTTCATGAATACTTTTGTAACTTATCTGCAAACAATATTTGTTCGACTGAAAAAAAATTATAGAGCCAAATGAACAGCTTTGTTCACTAATGTGATTCGGTTCACATCATTCACCGAAAAGAGGAGTTTGTTTGCGAACTACCCATCACTACAACATAAAAAAGGGCAGGTAGAGCGTTTCCTTGGCGTCTACATCCCTAACATACCTGTTAAACGTAAAGAGACAAAATAAGAAAGCATGTCATTGCTGATTCAAATTTAGGAAGCCAAAACGTTTTGGTATGGTCACTCAGATCCTCATGTTCTTATATCTAAAACCATTGAGACCATCTTCACATGCTGTATCAAAATTATGTAAGGTAAATGCACCACCCTCGTCCTTTCAGTAGTCCATTGAACAGTACTGAGGGCATACCTTTTCATACTGGCCCCGTGTGGGACTCATACCCATAACCCTGGAGTTGGAAGCGCCATGTTCATACAAGTTGGCCTGCCGGAGACATAACATTAACACACACATGCACACTAGCCAGACATAGATATAAGCCCTGGAGGACTGTGACACTAAATTTTGATGACTTTGGACTGAGAGGCATTCTGGAGATGTACTGACATTAGCAAAAATATGTTATCTAAATGTCACTATAGTTACAATATAGTTGCAAAACTACTATTCGAAGACCTTTCAAACATCTTAAGGGGGAAAAAATGCAGTAAATCTCTTGGAGCAATAAACCAGTATCTGTTTTTTTAAAGATTGGCTGCATGTGCTAACTTTACTGAGAACAATAGACAATCAGCACAGTGGAATCCAAAATGATGCTTATGCCATCTTTCTAAAGCTGTGCAGTAGTTCAGATCCACGGCGGGAGCGCGGAAAGAAGAGTCACCGAGGGTAAAGGATAGAGAGCAACGCTAGTGAGAATGGAGCAAGGGAAATGGGAAGCGAGCAAAAAAAGCAAAATCAGCATTGGAACGCAGCCCATACCCCAGCTCTTTGTCTGACACTGTGTTTATAATGACAGCCCTATGGTGAGTGTGCGGGGTAACTTAGAAAGTGACTTTCTGTCTAGAATAGAGAGAGACAAAAAGAGGGGCATAAAGAGAGAGTTGACCTTTGCCATCTTTCCCTCAACTGAATCTAACAGGGAGAGGTTAACAATTGGAAATGAGAGATAGAGGTAGAATAAAAGAGAGATGTATTCATTCTCTGTCCTGACCTCTATAACTGTGCTCATAAAGGCTGCATGTATTTATGTGAGCCGGACCATTTTAAAGGCCCAAATTCAAGGCACTGTGATTTATGAGTTAGGGCTATAACCTTAGAGCTCTGTGTGTGTGTATATGTGTGTGAGACCTTGACTCTCCTGCATGCCATTGTTAAACATTGGTGGCTTCATTTCACCTTCAATGTACCCGACAGCTGTGCGTGACAATGGCATGTGCCGTGTGTGTACACGTGTAAGCTTACATGCATGTTTTGTGCATGCTTGCACAAGCATGTGCAAGAGACAACCATCCTGAGCCATTATGTCATTGACATTTAGCCACTTTTAAAGGCCCAAACAAGCATTTGTTTACGTCATGATTTTTTTCTAGATACTAATTCTTGAAATTCCCGCTTAAGAAGAATGAGACAAGACAACTATCAGTGTGTTAGCCATTGTACATACTTTTTTCAACTTCACTAGGCCTTTAAACAATGTAATAATTAATTAACAATTACCTAGCTTACTCAACTTTTCATATACATCAATGATCTACTGTATGTGTATTACTATTGTTGTTTGTAGTCATTTGTCAATATCTGTACTAGTAGTGTACAAACAGCTGTTTTCATTCTGGAGATCTAAGCCTTCTATAATGAGTATGAGTAGCTAATTGTTTTCAGTCGTCTCAAGGAAGACAAATCACACTTGAACCCTGTCTCTGTGATAGCTTTGATATCCCCCGGAGGAGAGGAAGGATGGGACTGCTCAGAGAGGGACATGGTAACAGAGTGAGGGAAAGAGAACAACAAAGTCTGTCTTAATCACAAGGGATACATACACAGTGGGGCAAAATACAAAGAGAGCATGTGAAAGAGAAAGATACAAACATAGACAAAGAGAAAGAAAATGGCAATTAAACATATGGAAGAAAGTTGTATCAGTGCAAACTTGAGAACTAAGGGGAGACAGAAAAGGATGCGGACACAATAAACTGACCTGAATAAAAATGTTACATAGAGGAGACCAAGAGCAATTGCAACGCTACGGTTTAGTGTGTGTGAGAGCGCATACATAAGCCGCTATTATTATACTCCATGGAGATTTCAACACCTCTAAAATGGGAAAGTATGGTATTCAACCCTCCTTATCCACTTTCTCCTCCTCCTATGCCCGCAAATCCTTGTTCTCTAATGTTCAATGTGGCTCTTGTCAACATAGAGTGAGAATAGGAACTTGCATGTGATTCATCTGTACATGGATCAGTGGAACCAACATGTTTCTCTGTATGATTAGAGCTGCATTGAAATTAATGTAGAGTGGTGTTTATGATGACATGTTTTAATTATATCATTCTTCCTACTGTGTTGCGTGTTTGTGTGTCAGACACAGGCATGCCGAGATAATGAAAGTCAAGCTGTGTTGAGTGGATTAGGCCTGAGAAACCTGTACTGTAGCTGTGTTATTATCTTAGTTAATCTTAACTACTAGGCATCATAAATTAGCCCCATACAATATCCTGCACATACCAATTTGGCACTTTGTCTGGAGATGTGTCACAAAGTAGGGCATAGGATTATTTTTCATCCATTACAGAGTTTGGGAGGACACAGATATATATGTTAGAGGCAACAGACATTTTAATGTAGTACTTCCACTTAAACTGACTCCAATCAAGGCATCAGTAAGTTATCTGTTTTTTTGTCTTTATTCCCCATTGAAGATCCACAAAAATCTTGTCTTTGCATTTTCAATGCGTTTTGAGGTTAATTTTCAGGTTCAGTGCAATTGCAAAATCTTCCTTACGAGCTGAAACCACTGTTGCCATGTCAGTGAAATTGCCGATGAGCTAACTAACATTTTTTGTCTATTGAAGAAATAAAAGTTCAGAGAATAATGATAAAGGAAGTCAGTTAAATATCATTTAATTATAGAAACAAGTATAGTATAGTATAAGGAAAATATGTTAACTCTGTTGTGCATGAAGAAATTTAATTAGTTTTAGGCATTTTCCATGGTTTTGTGTCCTGAAATTCCCCAAAACCTGGCAACCGTGGCTGCAAATAATAAGATTAACTTATTAGAAGTCAAACAAGGAATAATGTTGGAAAACCACAGTAAAAAATATTATTTTCTGTACTTTCATCTCATTACTACTGATGAGTTTCATAACTACCCTGTGCAAATTTAATGGACAAAGCTCTCAAAAACGAAGTGTTAGTTTCTGCTGTGCATGTATCATTGACAACATGCTAGCTGTTCAGGTCAGGCTCAAAAACATCCAAAAACATCCAGAGCTAAAGCGAATGTCTTTGCCTGGCAACCGGGCAGTTTTAGTATAGGTAAAGTGTTTTGTTTCCATGGTTCAGTTCTGTGAATGGGTCTGGCTCAATTCCATGGATGTATTAAGAGAACAGTGATGATTTTAATGGGGTGTAGAATTTCTCTGGTTAGAGTATACTTCCTCTTTCAGAAATGTGCATATAAAACTATACACCTATTTCTTGACATTTTAAAAATATGTAAAAAGTGATACAAGATAATCTTTCCCTACACAGTGTAGTGTTTTGTTACACTCAAAAACAACGCATAGAATTCATGACAGTTATCAAATACAGACATGTAATTGCTGCAATTGTAATTGTTCAAATTGGATAAGAATTAAAATGATGAAGCTAATTTTACCCATTACTATTTTCATGTAATAATGGCAAAAGTGCAGAAAAGGGATTTTTATTTATTAAGAATCCTCAAGGAAATGCTTCAAGAAGAACTCAAACACTGGCTGTTGAATTTCTTCATTTGAGCTTTGTCCAGGATGAGGACTAGATATTTTGATTCTTACAATATAGACCCATATGGTGTCCTAACCTGTACGGTGATGGACGCGGACTGGCACAGTGCGGCTGTAATGGTAAAAGGTAGTGATGAGCTTCCGAGGCTTCATTACTGTTCTTCAAGCAGCAGGATCAAGCTGTCAACACAAATTCAGAATTTACTCTGCAAAATAAAACCAGTCACTGATACTTTACACCTTGCAATGCATTTCAACAATTACGTTTATTTGGAAATAATTAATCTAACTGCTGCCAGCACAATATATTGCTGCTAGAAGAAAGGAAATTAAGTCTTGAATGCCCATCATTACATTTTTAACTGCATTGCAATGTGTCAAATATCAGTGACAGCTTTGTAGAAAAGTAAACTCTGAGTTTGTGTTGACATCTTGATCTTGCTGCTTGAAGAACAGCAATTAAACCTCAAATGCCCGTCACTAGGAAAGGGTGTACTGAGCTACTGCATAGTTTTCCTCTTTTTTTCCATTTGTTCCATTCCTCTGAACTTGCCGGATCCTTCTTTCTTTCGTGGGCCTATATGTTCCGGGACCTTCAAATATACAAATTAACCTCTTAAGCCTCGCCCCCTAATTGTCAAATTCTGCCTAAAAAAACATACCCAAAGTTAAACTCCTGTTACACTGGACCTGAGGCAAGTACAAACATATGGTTGATGTTTTTTTAAAGAAAAGACCTTGACATTTTTGGATATGTAAAATTCATTTCAAACAAATATACACAGTGAATATAGCACAGGATGAAATAAAGAAAATGCATAATTATTTTCTGTTTTTATTTTTCTACATCCTCTTTGAAAGAACCCTACAAAGCTATATATTAAGATAGGATACTGGATCCAATTCAAATTATGTTGTTAAGGGGCTGGCCACATAAGTCTAACAGCCAATGAGATATAGCTATGTTTGTAAAACTATATTTTTAGAAATAATGCACTGTGATGACGTTTACATCCGGGTCCTGAGACTAAAATTTAAAATTGTTAATCTTGCACATTTTTAAGATCTCTGTTTCATAAGGATGACGTATATGCCGAAATTGTTAAGCTTTTGGACACTTTTTACATCCGTCTTTAGTTCAGAAGTGCATGGAAAATACACTCGGTTTTTCATTTATTTATGAGTAGATTTAAAAGTCTGGTAAGAAAATGCTATTTTTACATTCAAGATGGA